>BHFT01006086.1:0-10993 GCA_004320025.1 Laticauda laticaudata
AACGGATGGCAAGTGTTTTTCTCCATTTTACATCCTCTTTCCATCCGTTGGTGCAGTGTGACAGGGGCTTTAATAACCAAGCTCAATTGTGATCATAAGTTGTGGACTACTTGTACTGAAGTTTATTAACATATAACAGAATGACAGAATTGGATGGGACCTTCGAGGCCTGATCAGAGAGGAAACTCTATACCATTTCAGACAAATAGTTGTCCAATCTCTTTTTGAAAACCTCCAGTGATGAAGCACACACAACTTCTGGAGGCAAGTTGTTCCACTGATCAACTGTCTAACTGGTAAGAAATTTCTCCTTAGTTTTAGGTTGCTTCTCTCCTTGATTAGTTTCCATCCATTACTTCATGTCCTACCCTTCTCTGTGGCAGCCCATTAGATATTGGTACACAGCTATCATATCACCCATAGTCCTTTTCATTAAACCAGACATATTTAGTTCCCGCAACTGTTCTTCATATATTTTATCCTCCAGTCCCCTAATCATCTTTGTTGCTCTTCTTTGCACTCTTTAGAGTATCAACATCTTTTTAAAATTGTGGTGAATAAAACTGTATGCAATATTCTAAGTGTGGTCCAACTAAGGCATTATAAAGCAGTACAAACACTTCACGTGAGCTTGATTTTATTCCTCTGTTAATGCAGCCTAGGACTGCCATGGCTTTTTCTGTTTGAAAGAATGTTCCAAGGGAAGTTTCTAATTTATATTTATACTGTGTAGTAAACATCTATTCTTATAATCAAGTCAATTATCCTTGAAGGCTATACTTCCTCAATCTATGCTTCGACTTATAAAAGTGTGACAAGATTCATCTTTATTCTTAAGGGAGCACACAGAGCTATATTTAACTTTATTTTTCCTGGCCTCTGCTAAAACAAATATGCTTGAAACCTGTGTCCTTGGAGACTGTAATTATCCTATAAATTGCATAGTTACACATAGTTACATGTTTAGAGCATGGTGATGTTGCATTCCACAGTGCATTCCATTTAGCATCCAAAATCAGACCATATGTCACTGCTTTTAGCACCAGCTTACATTCCTCTTAGGAGATGGGCTCTGCCTATAATAAAGACAGTGAAATCTTGGCCAGAAGATACTTCCCAACAACTTTGGAATTGTTTTGAGAACACAAATTGGGACATCTTTTACCACCCTGACCTAGAGGTGCACACTGCAACTGTTCAGTGCTGTATCAAACACTGTACAGATACTATCACTGTAGATAAATGTATTAGGATCTATCCCAATCAGAAACCCTGGATGACCAAGGAAGTCCAGGGCCTCTTGCATGACAAGACCAAGGCCTTTAGGTCCGGTGATGGCGCAAGATACAGTGTTGCCAGAGCTAAACTGAAAAAAGGTATTCGGAAGGCTAAGACTAATTATAAGAGGAAGATTGAGGATAATTTTTATAGCAATAACATGAGGCATGTGTGGCAAAGGATTCAACAAATTACAAACCATCAACCGACTAACGTCATCCCTGCTGAGGGGGATGCTTCATTGGCAGAGGAACTGAATCATTTCTTTGCTCGCTTTGAAGTGCAGACATCAGAGACAGATCACAGCTACCAACCACTTGTAGCCCCTACCTCATTGTGGAGGAAAAGGAGGTGAGGAACATTCTGAGGGCTGTGGACCCTAGAAAGGCTGCCGGTCCTGATGGTATCTCTGGCCGAGTGCTTAAAGACTGTGCTGATCAGTTGTCTGGAGTCTTTATCAGGATCTTCAATCAGTCTTTATCACAGTCCACTATTCCATCTTGTTTGAAGGCTTCCACCATTATTCCACAGCCAAAGAAGTTCCCTATCAATAACCTCAATGATTACAGACCAGTGGCACTCACTCCTATCATCATGAAGTGCTTTGAAAAATTGAAATAACAGCATTTCCACATATAGAATAGAATAAAAATAGAATAGAATAGAATAGAATAGAATAGAATAGAATAGAATAGAATAGAATTCTTTGTTGACCAAGTGTGACTGGACACACAAGGAATTTGTCTTTGGTGCATATGTGTCCTGTATTATCCCTGTATTAAGTTCAAGACACTGCTCCCTTCACCAGCACAAAAGACAAATGGAGACTGCTCCCAAGTTGGGTGGAAGGTTACGCTTTACTAACTTTGGTTTCTACCTCCATGAAATTGAAACTTGTTTTCTTAAACCTTCATTTGGATCTTTTCCAAAAGTGCTTTTTCAAGAGGCAACTGGACTTTTTATTTTTTCTTTGAAGAGGTTTCACTTCTTCTCCAAGAGCTGAAAAAGCTTCTTGGATGAGAAGCAAAACACATTCAACCTGCCTTGTTCAAAAGCTTTTAAACTTGTAAACCTTCATGAAGTGCCAAGATATTCAGAAAAAGAAGTGAATGACCCATTTGAACAAAATTAAGGGAAGTGACTGCAAAAATAGTCATTATATGTGCACAGAGCTATCAAAATTATGTGAAGGTAATAATTGAGCTACAACCCCTGGTGTGATTCAAATAATTTAACAACCCTGGTTTACCCTGGGTCAGGTTGGTTGTCATGGGAGGTGTGACCCATCCCCATTCTCCAGCTCTGTGACACATGTGGGATAAGCCTCCTGCAATGGCCAACCTGACCTTGGGCAAACTGGTTGCTAAATTAGCCCCTCCCCACCACTATCAAAGTGAATCCATGTGCTGCAATGGAGAAATGGACAATGGAGTGGCCAACATGAAGGAAGGAGGAGGAGAAGGGAGAAGAAAGAGGGAAAGTAGCCTTCTCTTTCCTTGTGCTAGCTGTTCCATTGCCCATTTCTGCATTGCAATATAGCACAGCACCCAGGATCCACTTTGATCACAGGGGGTGGGTAATTTAACAACCTGTTCACTTGAACCAGCGTGAATCGGCTGAATCTCATCACTGGCTACAACCATTTGTCTTGCAACCATTCAAAGTTACAGCAGCATTGAAAACAATGACTTATAACTGGTCCTTGCATTTACAACTATTACATCATTCCCATATTCACATGATCAAAATTTAGGCACTTGGCAACCAGCATATATTTATAACAGTTGCAGTGTTGCAGAATTGCATGATCTCCACTAGCAAAGCCTTATTCCAGCAAGCAAAGTCAATGGGGAAGCTGGATTCACTTAACAGCCATCCTATTCACTTAGCAACTGCAGTGATTACTTAACAATCATGCCAAAACACACACACACACACACACACACACACACACACAAAGCTGGGTGTTAGGGAGGTTCTTGGTGCTCTCTGAACTTGCTTATTTTCTTGCAGATATTTCATTATCCTAACCAGATAACATCATCAGTGCTAGTAAGGAGTGTTGTTTGTTGTTATTCTGGTGTCTTGACTGTATGTACAGGTGAGGCAGACTTAGAGATTCTTTGGTTGGGCTATTTACTGATGGATCTTTGGCAGTTTCTTGATTGGAGTATTGCTTACCAGATTGTTGGTCTGAAGTCAACCTTGGAGTTCATCTATGCTGATCAGAGTGCTGATTACTGGTGGAGAGGTGCTGGAGTCTTTTTCTTTTTTTGGGTGGTTGATTGTCCCTTTTGCATAGTTTATAGAAGTTATTAATGTCTATGTGTCTATTGATGGCTGATTTGTCAGAGTTCCAGGCTTCTAGAAATTCCCTGGTATTTTTTATCTTGGCTTGGTCTAGAGCAGGGGTCCCCAACCACCGGTCCCCGGACCACTACCGGTCCGTGGATCACTTTGTACCGGGCCACAAAGCTTGGGCTCCACCATCTTGTTTCGACGGTGCTTCAGGGTTTTCGGTTGGAAAGTGCTTCTGGGTTTTTGATTGGAAAGCGGCGTTTGGGTGCTGAAGGAATCCTCGCACCTTAGTTTCGTCGAAGGGGGGGGCGGCTTCGAATGAAGAGCCGTCTTGATGGTGGTGGAGTCTCGCATTACTCAGGTACTGGTCTGTGGAAGAATGAATAATCGTGAAATGGGTCCCTGGTACAAAAAAGGCTAGGGACCACTGGTCTAGAGTATTATTCACTTAACTGTCTTGCTTAGCAATAATTCTGGTCCCATTTGTCATCATAAATTGAAGACCAGTTGTAGTTCATTGGCAATGTCTAGTGGACCTTGGTTGATAGCAATAGCACTTAGACTTATATACCACTTTACAGTGCTCTATAGCTCACTCTAAGCAGTTTACAGCAGTTTATGGAGTCAGCATATTGACACCAACACATTTTTTTGGGATACTCAGGGCTCAGAACTGGTTAATACCTGGATAGGGAACTATCAAAACACCCAATAGACTAGCCTGTGAAGAATGCAATGACAAACAATCTCTGTATTATTCTATGTATCTATATTTATATCTGCTTATAAGTTAATAGACATTCTGGGTAATAACTTGCATTCTGGATTAGCCACAGAGGAAGCAACAAGATCTAGAAACTTTGGCTGGTCTTGAAAAATGTAAGCAGACTGATTTTACTCCTACAGGAGACCATAAAACATCAGATGATAAGTTTAACTGGGAAAAGGAAAAATTCAGGAAAGGATAACAGCAAATCATTTCTATATTGTTGCCCAGAAAACAATATTGTTATATATATGAAGTCATCAGAAATTAAGCTTGACTCAAGGGAAATTTAAACCTTTACTTCAATAAATATTGATATATTCTTTTAATTTCTATCAAAGTACCTCAGAGATGTTCCTTCCAAATTCACCTCAATATTGCTTTTGAAGAAAACTGGACAGAAAAATTTTGAACACATAGTTCTTATTCAGTTGTTTAGAAGCTAAATAGCCCTTCCTATTTTTTTAAAAGAAATATTTTCTTCAGGGTTTATTTTGTTTTGTTTTACTTTATGCAGTTTATGATTGTGAACTTATTTAGAATGTTTTAATAGCATGACTTTTTGTTGATCTGGCTTTATTCTTTGTAGCTGATTAATTTTTCAATTCTATTTTAGTAAGTACACGCCCCAAAATTTTTTTAATGGATCATTAACTTTTTAAGCAAAAACAAATGGCAACCAGGTAAATTGATCTTAAATATTTGTCAAGTATTCTTACATGTCTGACAACTTACATAAGTTCTCTTCTATTGAACTAACCTTAGATGTGTTCCATAATGTAATAGAAAGAAGAAAGGAAGATACTTCCTGAAAGTTAAAAATGACCACAACCTTGAAAACTGTTCACACTTGTACCAATAATTTCTAGGAGGCAGAATTTAAAATTTTCTCATAGCTTTTCAAATATGCATACTTTACATGCCTAGAACTCACAAAAAGATAGGTGAAGGAAGTTTGCTACATATTACCTGGTTGGAGTTTTGGGAATTATGGAAAAGAGAATTCAAGAGAGTTAATTAAGCAATTATAATGAAACTATCATCTGCTGCCATCTTTTATGGAAATTAAAACTAATCAAGAATCAATCATTGGCTGTCCTATTACTAATTATATTTTAATAGTTTGTTGCTTGGGAGGTAAGATTAGTGCTACATTAAGCTTTTAGCATAAGGGACTAAGTTTATTCTGTAGTTCCAGATTTTCACTGAGTTATTTATTTGGGACAATCTCTATCTGTATCCAACTCTGCTGGTATGGATATGTCCAGAGAGGGGCATCTCTCACTGTGGACAAGACTGCCTACCAGAAGTCATTGTCCAGTGGGCATCCTTGTGGCATGCCTTGTGGGCATCCAAAACAGAGATGGCAAGACACCATCAACAAAGTTATGCAAGTCCTGGGCCTGCACTCTGGAGATACAACTGACCATGGAAAGTGGTGTTTAAAAAATGATCCCAAAAGAAGGAGGAGGAGTAGGAGTAGGAGGACAAGAACAAGGAGGAGGAGGAGGAGGAGGAGGAGGAGGAGGAGGAGGAGGAGAAGAAGAAGAAGCTCTATCTGCAGATTTGTACTGCTCTGGAACCAGCATTGTGTCATTGTATCTCTATGACATTACCAGGTTTTAGTAACTACTCCAGAATGAAGCGAATTAACATCTGATGATAGATCCAAAAACAGTTGCCAGAACAATTTTTGGTTCTTCCCACTCCCCAATAAAACAAAAAAATTAAAAGCCACATTGCTTTGTGACTACTTCTCTTGCCATTTTTAATTAAGCAGCTCTTTCTCCTCTTCGTTGAAGTCAAGATGCCCTAACACCTAGTCACCACTTCACTGTGCTTCTCCAACAGAATGTCAGCATTTACTCTAATCAGCCCTGGTGAGAGGACAGCTGGAATACTTTGTAATGTCCACCACATTGCCAGAGGGATACTGCAAGTTATAGAGGGTTTTGGTGATAAAGGGATTTTAGGAAACATTCTATGAAAATAGGCTCATGGTAGTTGAAATGTTCAGTCTGAGAAAAGAAGGTTGAGAATAAACTTGATAGCAACATGCATAAAAGAGTCATAGATGATGTGCAATTATTTTCCATTGCTATAGAAACAAGGACCAGGAGTAGTGGGGATAAGTTGCTGCAATCTAGAATTTATTAGGTAAACTTTCTTGTTATAAGATCTGTATTACAATCTGTCAATGAAGATTGTGGGTTCCCTGTTATGTATAAGAATTAGAAGACTCCAAATACCCTAATCTGATTGGCCGAGCAGGCCGTAATAGGATTGGTTAATAAAGTACTGTTGCAATTGGCCACCTGACAGAGGGAAAACTTAAAGAACTGTCCGCCTGATGGTGGGAAAACTTAAAGAACTGTCATTGGCCGCAAGCCGCGAGCAGCCGCTATAAAAAGGGCTGCCGCGGCTCCGGCAATGTTCTGTTACGAAGTCACTGGGTTAGTTTAAATAAAAAGAGCTGTTTGATGAATACCGGTCTTGAGTATTTCTATTCTCAGAACAGAACATTCCCCATTTTTGGAGGCTTCATGGAATGGCTTAATTGATTCTCCTGCCTAGTGCAGACGGCTGGACTAGACAATTCTATGATTGCATACCTGCTCTCCAGAAAAAAAAAACACTCTGATTTTGAATAATTGCTTCTCTGATATTCTGGTGGAAGTGTCACTGAGGTATGGAGGGAAACTGTGTGTTACAAGGTTAAAAACAATGAAGGTTTTGTGAGGTTCAGCCATTGGTTATGTGGAAATGCCTAGGCATTCATGTTGCAGAAAAAGGAAAAACTAGTAATTGTTGAAAAAAGGTTATAATTTCTGGCTAGGCTTCCATGAATTCAAAGTTGAAATGAATTCAGCATTATATAAAAAGAGCACCCTTCTGTGCAAAATTATACAGAGCCTTCCATATTCATAGCCAACTTTCATTCCATAGCCAACTCCTATTTTTTCTTTATAAATCAGCATGAGACTTTTAGTTGAACCAGATAAAGTTATCTTCTTTACAACAGTAAAATTGCATAATTCGTTTTACTGTTCTGAGTCAGCTTTTTCTAGCTGAAAGCTTCCCTTCTCAGCTAACATCTACTTCAGTTCTTTCTTGAATCTTCTCTTCCATGAAAGATACTGGTTCCTCCTTTCATTCATTGAATAGATTTCCAGTTCACTATAATGTCCAGCCATAAAAATAAAATTTAAATACTATTTTTAAAAACATTTTAGCATTTGTCATAGCTTTGCTTATCCTTTGAGGATTGTAATCATGCCATATTATTTGGTGGTGAGTGCATCAAATATGGACAGTGCTATAAATATTATCATCAGGCACTTTGTAGTAAATAGTTTGTAACATTCTCAGAGGATCTGGAAGGAAATGACTTGTTCTGCAAATGAAGGGTGCTGAGTGCTAATCCTTCCAGTGCATCACATGAGACTTAAAGACAGTGTGGATAGTCTTTGCTCTGATGGTTTGAGTCCTAGCACCACATGGTAGAGTCAGTTCCCGTTACTTGCCCCAGCTTCTGCCCCTCCTAGCAGTTTGAAAGTATCCTACGCATGAGTAGAAAAATAGGTACCACTTTGGTTGGAAACATGATGGTGTTTCATGCAGATGATTGCTGGACCTGCCTGGATGCCCAACTGCTAGGTGATGTTGCTGATGAGAGAAATTTCATCCTCATTTAGAAATGCCAACTCAGACCCACAATAGAAGAATGGATGAAAAAGTGAGGGAGGTAGCAGAGATAGCAAAATTGACTGTTCAACTGAGAAAAAAGAACATATCTAGTTTTGTTTTTACTTGGCAACCAGTTCTGGATTTTATGCTCAAGACAGGAAAAAAAATGAAATGTTGAATTTGGATTTTGCTGATTAAAATAGTTTGTTGTTATAGAAATGGATAATATTTGTTAAGTTGGTAAAGTAAAAAAGTTGAATTTGTTGTAATTCTATTTTGAACTTAACTGTGCTGAAAAAAAAAGTCAACACTTTTTTTTTCTTTTTCCCTTTCCAGTATACCTTTCTTTCTCTTTTCTTTTCTCATTTGCTCACTGTCTTTATTTTAATTTGTACTTCATATGATGATAATCTTAACAAAAATAATTAATGAAGAAAAGAAGTTCCAGCTCAGGGATAAAGCTGAATTTGTAACGAATAGTCCATGTCCTCCCTCCTTCCCTCCCTCCCTCCCTTGTGTATCTTTTCCTAATCAGGCCGTAGCTGAAACTGTAGTCAAAATATTCATAGCTTTGTGTGATATAAAAATAATAGGAAATCTCAGACAGGTTGCTGAAGAACTTGTAATTCATAGTTGAAAAGAAAAGGAAGGTTATATGATACATCAAAGCCAATACATAATACTTCTTTGAAAGTTTCAGGAATTTTACAACTTTGCAGGTGGTATTACTCATAGAGTTGAATCTGAATGAATAGACACAATGGAACCCCAAAATAGTTATAGGGTTAATGAATGCAATTTTTTTAAAAAAAGAAAATAGGATGTAGTTCATGGAAAATATAAGACAGAAAAATCACTGGTCTGGCATTAGAACTAATGAGAATCAGGAAATTTTAGAAAGAAAATTAAGATATGAGTCATATTATTTCTAATATGCAGCTATACAGAAATAAACCTGATCCAGAAGTTTAATGAATTAATTTTCTAAGATTAATTTTCCTCTTTGTGATTAACATTGATCAGGCTTAGTGTTAAATCTGCATTGTCATTAATCGGTTTCATAATTTTGCTAATTTGCCTATCCCATTCCATTATAATTGCACCTGACTTATTAGATATCTTTTTTTAAAAAAAAATTCAGTAATACTTTTACTATTTGTTCACATACCTGAAGTATATTTAATTCTGACGTTCATCAGTTGAATGTTCCATTTTTGTAAATGTCTAGAATAATTCCAGGGGATCTTTCCTCATTTTTAAATTACAATGATTTTGCCCAGCTCAAAACAAACAAATAAACAAGGAATTTGCTGTTTCTATTGTTGAACCCTATCCTGTCTTGGAAGTCATTGCTAGTCACCTGACTTCCATCCCAAGGTAATGGGGTGACAAACATTCCAGATTTTATATGCCTTGAAGTTGCTTGTGGATGGGTTGTCATAAAAGAGAAATATACACAGGTACAGCTAATAATAATTTAAGCATCCCTCATTCATGGACAGGCCACAGTCAAAAGAGGGAAGGAGAAGGGAGATGAGTAGGAGTAGGAGTAGAAATAGGAGTAGGAGGAGAGGAAAGGAGAGAAGAGGGGAGAGGAGAAGAAAGAGAAGAGAAGAGAAGAGAGGAGAAGAGAAGAGAAGAGAAGAGAAGAGAAGAGAAGAGAAGAGAAGAGAAGAGAAGAGAAGAGAAGAGAAGAAACATCTTGCAGGACCATCTTTTTACCCTAGATAAGGCTCTTAGTCTTTCTAAGCTTTAGAACATAAAGAAGAAAGCTGCTAAAAAAAAACATGGGCTCCGACAGCTTGTTATTACTGATACAAGAGGACAAATATCTTTTAGCACTTTTTCAGTCTTGGCCAAGGATTCTGAAATTTAAACCTGGGACATTTTTCATGGAACATGATTATCTGAGCTTTTCTATTGACATCTGTTTCCTCCATGGTTAAGAGACATTTAGCATTCAAGTATATTTCCTATTTATCTATCAATAGTATTACACAGCTTTTAAAGGTCATGAATCTGCAGAGATTCTCAGGAAGATTGTGGCAAGAAATGTAGGAAAAAATCTAGAAATGTGAACATCTTTAATAGCAAAGCCAAAGTATCTTTGTCTTCTGTCCAACTTGCTTGGCTAAATTACTTATTTCCTATTCCTGCCTGTAGGAGCAAGTAGGATATTGTTCTATCCACAGAAAATGGGAAGGAATAGTAACCAAAGGAAGAAGTAAAGAGAAAAAGTTTGTTGTTGTTGTTAGTTGTGAAGTCATGTCCAACCCATTGCAACCCCATGGACAATGTTCCTCCAGGCCTTCCTGTCCTCTACCATCTTCTGAAATCCATTTAAGCTCATGTCTATTGCTTCAGTGACTACATCCAGCCACTTCATTCTTGGTTGTCCGCTTCTTCAACTTTCTCTTCTTTCTTGGGAATAATCTTGAGTGGGAGTAAAACAGGCTGAAGTTCAACACTAGCAAGACTGAGTGTCTTTGGATGCACAAGTTCCAGGAGTTACAACTTGAGTCTTGGATTAGATTGCACTTTACAGGTGAAATGTATATGTTATCTGGGCTTTGTTATGGACCCATAGTTGATGCTGAAGAATAGGCAGGCACTATAGCTAGAAAAGCCTTTAAGCAGATTTCATCTAATGCACCAACAGTGGAAGATGGGATCCATTATTAATAAATCAATCACCTCTGGGACTTCCAGTTTGAGCTTCTTTGGTGACAGACCGAAGCCTCGTCTCTGCAAGGTTTCAGTCCGTGCTCACTGCTGGAGCACCCCAAGCCGGCTGGTTTCAGGGCTAATCCACCCTGTAGAGGTGGTGAAGAAAGGGGAGACTACCTGCAGGGTTGAGGAGAGCCACATCTCTCCTCCCCAGCTGGCCGTTACTCCCTTTCCCGAAGGCGGTTGTAGCGGTGGTCAGAAATGGCCACCACAAAGAAGAACTCGACCGGAAAAGAA
>BHFT01006087.1:0-85886 GCA_004320025.1 Laticauda laticaudata
AGAACGTATGAATCACACACGCAGTGAGTACAGAACAGATGCATCACGTTAACCAATGGATGGCAAGCATTTTTCTCTGTTTTATATCCTCTTTCCATCCGTTGGTGCAGTGTGACATGGGCTTTAGAAAGGCAAGATATTATATTTCCCTTGATGAGAAATGGAGAAACATGCTCTTGGAAAGCAGCTCCCACCTTCCTTAATAGCCCACAGCAGATGTCAGCACTTAAGAGATAAAGAGATAGGTAGCTCTATTCAGAGGCAAAAATTCCCTGCAGCAAGGTCTGAGCAAAGGAAGGATTAGTGCTCAGCCATAATAGGAGTTGCCCAACACCCTTTCAGAACACAGGCTCCTTTATTGCATCATCTCAGTTACACCACAGCCTCCAAATGTCAACCAAACCTGGGAGCTCAGACAATCTACAGAGCCAGCTATGATCCCTACAACAGCCAATAGAATACATGTTCTTGCACAGGAACAGGAAGCTTACATTCAAAGCCCAAGAGAAGGTATAAATGCCCCTCACTCTCAACTCCATGTGGTCAGCTGCCCAGAACCATATGCTTGGTGGTTCTGCTTCACCATTAAACGATCTTTCCAATCAGTCTCCATATTTCCAATGTCTTTCTCCTGGCTTGGAACTGAACCAGATGGATAGTTCTTCCAACACAGCAAAGACTGGAGTATTCTCTACCTTTTTGTTGCCAATATGCGGTGTGGGATTAAGCCGGTTCACACACGTTCGGGAGAACCAGTAATTAACTGAGTAGTTTAGCGAACTGACTATTGGAAGAAATCTTCCAACAGCATTTTGTTTTCCCACTTGATGGTGTTAATCCTGTCAGGAAGGCAGGAAGGAGGCATTCTGATGTGCCTCTGTGTGTTGTTTCTAGCCTAATCCTGTTTATCTTTATTGCTCTGCTTAAGTGTTTTCAGAAACTGCCTCTGCTGTTAAGCCTTGTTATGTTGTAACAGCTTAATGGTTCTTGGCAGTATGCCCAGACTTTCCATAGCAGCTTTTCTTGAGTTTTTTCCCCTTTGCTGGTACTTTTATTTTTGACTTTCTTAAAGGGGAAGGGTTGTTTTAAGCTTTTTACACTGTGTTAGTGGTTCCTGGTACTGTCCTTTTGGGGTGTACTTCCAACACAGCTGAATCCCCTCCCAGTCACTTCTTGCCTATCCTCAATTAAGGGTGGGAGGTGGCAATCATGGGCCTCTTTCTTTCCTAGATGAGTAATCTTCTCTAAATGGAGCTATCTGGCTAGTCTTTGGCTCCTTTTGTAACCAAAAAAAAAGGACTTCAGGAGATCTTTCCCCCATCCCACTGATGGGAAAGCGATGAGGTAATCTTTTTGGACCACCGCTGCCTGTCTGTTCAAGTTAAGCAATGGCTGAGAGGCAAGATACAAGCTTGGCACTCTCTCTGATGTTTTTACTGCTTTTCTGGAGGCATGTGATTTTTCCTTAAATCTGGATGGTTTCCTTAGGATATTGTGGGAAGTACACCCCAAAAGAATAGTACCAGGAACCACTAAAGCAGTGCAAAAAGACTTAAAACAGCCCTTCCCCCTTTAAGAAATTCAAATCCCAAAGCAAAAGCACCAGCTGAAAGGAAAACTCAGAGCAGCCAAAAGCCATGAACAAAACTGATCACAAAAACACTTAAGTAGAGCAATAAAGCAGGATCAGGCTAAAAATAACTCACTGAGGCACACTAGAACACCTTTTTCCTGACTCTCTGACAGGATTAACCCTGATGATAAAAAAAAGATCCAGGACCAGGATTAACTCATTAAAGCAGGAAAAACAAAACCCAGGACAATCACCTCAACTAGAGGCACATCAAAACCCATCAAACAGCAGGAGCTTCAAAAGAAAATTACGTATAAAAAGGTATAGGCTTGCCATCCCAATCTGCTAGCTAGCCAGGAATGCCTGTGTTGAGTCACTACATCCTCTTGTCTTCTTGAATTAAAGGATTCCACTTTCTGGCAGCTTGCTTCAGTGTCAATTTCTTCCAACACTGGTGACTGCTTCCCAGCTGGGAAACAAACCAGGAGATTTCTTCCAACAATATCTCATGAGGTAACAAGAGTCTTTGACAACCTTGGGAGGGCAGAGACTTAAACTTGGGTCCTCTATATACTTTGTTAATTTGTCTCTTTACCTCAACATTTTGTAGCCAAGTGTGCCCACCCACTTTCTGGAGAGCTTAATTAATAGAATACTTTATTGACCAAGTATGATGGGACACACAAGGAATTTGTCTTGGTGTAAATACTCTCAGTGTACACAAAAGAAAAGATACATTCATCAAGAGTCGAGAATCATAAGGTATGACACTTAATGATAGTCATAGGATACAATAAGCAATCAAATCATACCAGGAAACAGTCAATATAAATTGTAAGGATACAAGCGACAAAGTTATAAGTCGGAGGGGATAGGTGATAAGGAGTGATGAAAAGGTTAATAGTAATAGTAGCGTAATAGTAATTGTAAATGACCTCTCTGCTACAAGGTTTCACTTTATGAGCAAGAGTTGGCTGCCGGTAGTTGCATTTTAACTATTTTAATTCATCAAGATGCTCTGGCACCCTGCCTGATTTGTAACTCCAGGTTGCAGGTATTGCTGATGAAAAGGAAGGTATTTGGATGGAATGATTTAGATTTCCATGATGACTGCAATTGTCATTGATCTTCAGTGTGTATTCCCCCATTTCTAATCTAATGATTGGTATTTAGGGCAGCTTTTTGCAAAGTAGCTTTTTGTATTTTTATACAGGTAATCCTTGACTTACAACAACATTTAGTGACCATTCAAAGTTACAATGGCACTGAAAAAAGTGACCATTTTTTACACTTGCGATTGTTACAGCATTCCCGCAACCACGTGATCAAAATACAGATGGTTGACAACTGTCTCACATTTATGATGGTTATAGTGTCCCAGGGTCATGTGATCCCCTTTTGCAACCTTCTGACAAGCAAAGTCAATGGGAAGGCCAGATTCAACAGCCATGTTACTAACTTAACAACTGCAATGATTCATTAAACAAACACTTAGCAACATACATTTTGGGCTCAATTGTGGTCATGTCTGGGCAAGGCGGGGCATGACAAGGACTGGCTGGGAGGGGAGGGGGATGAGGCTGATTAAAGCGAGGCACCCCTCAACGTGAGTGACTGTTGAGTTGGCCACAGTGGTGGGATTCAAATTTTTTTACTACCAATTCTGTAGGTGTGGCTTAGTAGGCGGGGCAAAGGAAGGATACTGTAAAATCTCCAGTCAGAAGTGGTATTTGCCAGTTTTCTGAACTACTCAAAATTTCCGCTACCGGTTCTCCAGAACTGGTCAGAACCTGCTGAATACCACCTCTGGTTGGCCATGCCCGTCCAGTCACCCAGCCATGCCTTTAGGACAGAGAACCGATTATTAAATGATTTGAATCATACCACTGCCAATATGGTCTGGATTCTGGCAGGTTGGCTATAGTAGCCCCAATGCAACATTGTATGGAAAGTATTTTATTTTAAAAATCAATAATAAACATAAGAGATCCTTTATTCAAATGAAACACTTAGGTCAGCAATGAAATGGGAAAATGGAAAAAAAGATTGTACAGAGTGATTATGTGGAGAATGGACTAAGATTAAGGACAAAGCTGGTAACCAAACTTGGCTAAACAAGGGTAATTTTCAAATTGTAATTGACTTGAGGATCCAACTGCAGAGACTCTGGCATAAACCAGTGCAGGTAGTTCCAGTGGTCCTCGGCACACTGGGTGCTGTGCCTAAAGACCTAGCCAAGCACTTAAAAACAATTGGCGCTGATAAAATCACCATTGGTCAGCTGCAAAAGGCCACCTTACTGGGATCTGCTCGCATAATCCGCTGATACATCAACGCAGTCCTAAACCTTTGGGAAGTGTTCGACGAGTGATTTGTGATAAGAAGCCCAGCAGTTATCTCATTTACTGTGTACACTGTTGTTTTTTGTGTAGAATAATAATAATAGTAATAGCAATAGCAATAGCAACAGCAACAACAACAACAATAATAATAATAATATACAATAAGCAATCAAACCTTTTAAAAAAACCTTAAAATATCTATTTTCTTGAAATGACAAACTGCCATTGAATATACGAAAGTTTCTTCAAGTTTAAACTGAAATGAGATGAAACTCAACCTCCCAAGAAAAAAACATCAGCCACGTTGAACTGAGCACGAAAGCAATGGAATGTACCATTCCGACTCCGGGTGAGCTCATTTTTAATGGTCTGGTCCTGAAGCGATGCCCCGCCCGAAGGAAAAGAGAATGGTCAATGCGAAGGCACGAAGGGCAGGACGTGGCAGGAGGATCCCATCTCTCGCGCCCAGATGAGTTGCAGTCCGCCCGGTGGGTCGTTTTCCTGCTTAAAACTGAAGGAGGCTGCGGCTGCGCGATGATTTTGTCCCACGAGTCGAAATGGCGCCAAGAGCATCAAAATGTCATCGCGGTTCGCGTTCCATTTATTCAAAATTAACAACACAAGAGTCCTGTTTGCTTCATTATTTTTTTCCGGCCAAATATATTATGATAATTTTCAATAATATTTCCTTAAGCCTTTTCCCCGCTCTCTTGCTGGGGGATGCCGGTCGCCTCTGCGGAATACCCCATTTCTCCAGCGAAGGCCTCGCGGGGGTCCTTAACACGCGGCACCCAAGTCCGCAGATTCCCTTAAGGGCCAGCGAACCTTCTGCTGTGGCCTTTCGGGAGTCGTAGTTCTTTGCCTCCCAGGCTTACGTTACTGGCGTGCCTTCATGCCCGAGACTCTTGCTTCCCAGCAGGTTCCCGAAAGGGAGGCGCGCGAAGCATCATGGGGTTGGTAGTTCACCCCTCCTTTGTCACAAAGCGTCTTAGCTGGGCACGCCTGGCTCGCCAGGACTCCAGCTCCCAGAGGGAACGGCGGCGGCGGCGGCGGCGGCACCGGCACTCGCTCGGCGGGGGAAGAGAGCGAGTGATCAATCACGGAAAGGAAAATGGTGGTGGAGCGAACGGCGTGGCTCCCCTGTGAGGCAGCGACCGTACCCGTCGATCCACAACGTAGAGGCGCCGCCCGGTCAGAAACCATATCCTGATAACCGCTCGATTTCACCATGCCCCGATCACGCCGGGGAGAAGGATCCCGCCGAGGCGGGCGAGGTAAGGCGCGGGCGACAGCGAGCAGCGTGGGGTGACCGACCGCCTGCATCCTCGCTTCCTTGGAGTGGAAGCCCGGCGGGGAGCTCCCTTCCCTCCTCGGGGGAAGAGGGCGAGCCGTAATCGCTGCGTGCGCCCGCCGGCTCGGCTCCGGTGTGGCCTCGGAGGACCTGGAGCAGCTGCCACAGCGGCAAGCCGGGCTGAAATGCCGCGTGTCAAGAGGGACCGGCGGCGCGCCCGGAAAGCGGGTCTTTTTCTCGGCTCTTCCAGGCGCCCCGGTGGGGAAACGTGGCTGGAAAGTCTGGCGTGGCGTGGGATTTCGTGGGGAAGGGAGTCTAAACGTGGGTGGTAAATTTCGAAGGGAAAAAATAAATTGGAAATGGCATGCGAGGAGGTCCATCGCCGACCCGGGACTTTCACCTGAAATGCTGCTCTCCCCCAAACTCGAGCAAATGCTTTTTAAATGAAAGAAGAAGAAAAAAAAAATCCTCTCTCGTGTGTGTGTGTGTGTGTGTGTTTTCTACTTCTGGATCATGACTGAATATCCCCCCCCCCCCAAAAAAANCATATCTCCCCCCCCCCAAAAAAAAAAATCTCTTAGTCTTCTTTTCATGCTTTTTAGGAGAGACTAAATGTTTGGGGAAATAAAGTGTATTTCTACTTGGTTGAATACACAGTTGGTTTGTATGCATTAAAATGTGTGTTATACGGTGGGCTATGCGGGCCACGTGGGCTGGGTGAAAATGCCTCCTAACATCTGGAAGCAAGGAAAAGAAGGGTGGCTTCTCTGCCACTGGGCTCTGATACAAAACTAGCTCCGGATAGTATGACTGACAGACAGCCTAAAAAGTCTATTGGTGTTTTTAAGCTGTGTGAAATAAAGCAGGTTTGATAGAATAAAAAGAAATATTTTTCACAGGATCTGTGGCCTTTGCATAGTTGCCTATGTACCAAATCTTGTGCTGTTTGTGTGCCCATCTAATTTTGCCTTTCTACCAGAAAAATGATGCTGGAACTTGTAGTTACAACTGCTGATAGTATCTCTATAACCTAGTTGAATCTGCTGTGGGTTGCTGGGAACAAATAACTTTCAGCGTTAGCTTTTCATCTCACTGATTTATCGATTTGTTTTGTCCTTTGATTTTTCGTAAGTGAGAAAGTAGCCACATCCACAGTTGTCAAGAAGTAATGCTTGTATTCTTGTATAAAGAGGATTACCAGTACATTGGGACATGCTGACTTCATAGTTCAATATTTAACACTTAATTCTCTGTGGCCTAGATGCCTTGTGGAGAAAGCAATATTTGCCAACTCTGTACTGTTCTGTTTTTGCTGTGGTCATCAAATGCTTATTTGGTGACCATTGTATTATCTCAAGCAGTTTCTGTGCATTGCTGTATACAAAATTGAACAACTCATGTGATTATTCACAAGTACAAACAGCTTTTGTGCACAGAAACCCAGAGTGAGAATATGAGTGATGAAACTTTCACCATGGCGTGAAAAATGAGTGGCTTCACACATTGCATTAAACCATAATACTCTTTGGTCTTGATTTAGTGTCATTTATGAATACAATCATGGCTTGTTCTAAAAGATGTAGTTAAAACAAACTATAGTTTACTTTAAAATGAAAGGCCTTTGAATCAAATGGAGGGGAAATACAGATAATCTATGATTCAACCACATTTGAGCCCAATATTTCTGTTGCTAAGACAGTTGTGAATTTTGCTCCATTTTATACCTTTCTGGTCATGAGTGTTTAGTGAATCACTGCAGTGTTAAAGTTAATTACACAGTTAAGTGAATCTTACTTCCCTGTTGACTTTGCTTCTCAGAGGGTTGCAAAAGATGATCACAGGATCTCAGG
The DNA here is from genome assembly GCA_004320025.1 of Laticauda laticaudata. Taxonomy (NCBI): domain Eukaryota; kingdom Metazoa; phylum Chordata; class Lepidosauria; order Squamata; family Elapidae; genus Laticauda; species Laticauda laticaudata. The sequence continues at coordinate 7,057 of BHFT01006087.1, forward strand.
ACACTACAACCATCAAAAATACATACCAATTGCCAGCCTTGGAATTTTGATCATATGACTGTGGGCATGCTGCAAGGGTCATAAGTGTGATAAATGGTCATAAGTCACTTTTGGAAAAAGTGCTGTTGTAACTTCAAATGGTTACTGAAGGAAAGGTTTTAAGTTGAGCTCTCAAGTATCATGGTAGAAGACATGATGGTAACTTTCCTATCATTCCTATATAACCTAATTGATTACATCTCATTCATCCTTGCTTCCCTTTTTTATGAAAGTAATATTACTTGGTTTAGTCCATTGACTGGATTCATCTAACAAACTATACTAGATGTGACTAGCTAGACTATAATTTTTTTTTTATAAATGCAGACACTGTGATTGGCTTATTTTTCATTGTAGTTAATATGGTGAACTGATTCAGCTGACTATGGGTTATTCTATTGTGTTGTTATATTGAATAACATCTTATACTGAATTAAATAATTGTCATAGACATTCGAGTCTAGCATATGTTGTAATTCAGCCGGTCAGTTTTACCTTGCAGAAGGCCAGATTTTAGCTAAGAGGTCTCTCATTGTAGAAAAGTTTTCCAGACTGCAGTTTTTCTGAGGAAATAAAAGCAATGACACTTATCATGTGCGTCTTTCCATCGTGCTAATTCAAAAAAAGAGAGAGAGAGAGAGAGAGAAACATATGGCATGCTAATCTACCATAGAAATGTCACAAAATCCTCCTGTAATGCATGAAAGTAAACATGATGTAATTGGCGAAACTCCATGAATCGAGCTGGTTCCAAGGCCACCCAGCTGCTGGTGCCCCTAACACTTAGCAGTATGAGTTGTCATGCAATTCTTCAGCTAGACAACTGTATACTGTCTGGTCAGTCTCCACTCTCTTTAGTATTATTTTGGAATGTCCTTCATTGCCGAGTGGTATTCATGGACGCGTTCTGCAGTTAGAAGAAGTGCAGAAGACATGCAGTCTTTGGTCCCAGCAGCCCCAGGAAAAAAAAGAATAGCCATCTACAACATTCATTGCAATGCCTGCACACCGACAAGCAATCAGAAGACACAATATTTCACAACATATGGATAGACTTAATCATAGTTTCAATTGGGAAACTGTGATCGTCCTAGACCATGCCAAGTCTAAAAATGTCAGGGAATTTCTAGGATCCTGGCACTCTGACAAATTAACCATCAATACACATAAACAGTAGCTATTTACTATGCAAAAGAGACAATCAACAAGACAAGAAGGGAACAAAAAGACCAAAACATCTCCCCACCAGCAATTAGCACCCAGATCAGGGATCTGCAACCTTAAACACTCAAACAGCCATTTGGACCCCATTTCCCACAGAAAAAAAGAAACCAGGAGCCACAAAATCTGGGTGGGCATGGCCAACTCAATGTCACTCACTCCCACCCAGTCACATGACCCCCTTCTAGCCCTCTCTCCCCCCCTTCTCTCTGTATCTTTCTGGTTCTTCCCATCTCTGTATCCCCCCCCCCCCGTCTCTCTCTCTCTCTCTCTCTCTGTGACTTGTCTGTGTCTCAAAGCCGAGGCTGGACGAAGACAGCAAGCTTCTTGGGACTCTTTGCTACTCCTTTTATTTCTTCTTTTTGGAAATCTGGGCTGGCTGATGAACAAGTGCCAGCCACGGTGGAGGCTCCCTTCGGCCAACCCTCCTCCTCCTCCTCTCACGATCCCCTGACCAGCTATGGTGGAGCTGGGAGGGTGTGCACACATGGGGAGACCCTCAAGCGAGCAGCCAGGCTCTGCCAAAGCACAGCAAGGGTGTGCACGGGGTGGGTGGGCGCTCACTTAAGGAGGGTCTCCCCAGCGCATGCACCCCTCCCAGCCTGTCACAGCCAGCCAGGGATCAACAGAGGAAGAGGAGGGTTGCCCAAAGAGAAGCCTCTGCCGTGGCTTGTGCTCATTCCTCAGCCAGCCTGGATTTCCAAAAATAAAAAATAAAAGGAGGAGCGAAGAGCCCCAAGGAGAGCTTCCTGGCTTGGCCCAGCCACAGTTTTCTGAGAGAGAGAGAAAGAGGTGCAAGTGGGGGGAGGGAACTGGCTGACAGGTGAGCATCTTTGTGAGAGTGTTCCAGTTTTCTATAAGCCTGACCCTCAGGGTGCATGTGTGAGGTTTGTCAAGGCCAGATCCCTTTTCACGTTGCCATGGCTGGGCGCTGTAGGCTCGGCCACCTTTCCATCATTCCCTCCTGCCAGATCCCATTCCCACCCAGCCAGCTCACATATGAGTGAGGACAGCATCAGTCACAGCTGGGTTAGGCCAGTGTCTCAGGGTGGAGAGCAGGTTGTGCATCTCCCTAAGTGACCAAGGCACACCCAGCACCAACAAGGGCCAGAAGAAGCTCCAGCAAGAGTGAGGCACCTGAGAATCAGCCCCGCCCACTTCTCCATCTCCCCCCATCACCCTTACCTTCTCTGGCCAGGCAAGAGAGGGGAGGACAAGGGGTGGGGCCAGCCAGTGATGGGATAGGGAGCCGTAGCAGAGGCCCCAAAGAGCTGCATGCTGCTCTGGAGCCATGGGTTGCTGATACCGAACCCAGGTGAACATAGATGAACTGCAACAGTTAAGGCCAACGATCAAGGCCAACGATCAACGATCAAGGCCACTCTAATCAAGGAACTGCCAGCAAGGAACAGTAAATAGTCCAGTCAAAGAACCACCAAGACTACCTTCACCAACATTGACAAAGCAAGCCACCAAACTGAGAGCAAACCTCACTCCTTACCAGCACCGATGATGTTGCCTAGTTTGAGTAATGAAATACCTGCAAGAAAACAACCAACTCAGAGAGCACCAAGGACCCCTTATGTCAACCTTGATCTATAAATATTTTCCTTTATTGGTGGAACATCTTTTGAAAGACTGAGCTTTCAATTAGCTGATTTATTATTTTATAAAACTCCTAAAAACACTAGAGACCAAAATAATCACAGTTCTCCATGCTGTAGTAGAAACTAGTAATAGCTCCTAATATTCATTGGGTATATGGCTGCTCTTGGGGGCTTGGTTTAATACACAACAGGTAGGCTGTAAACCTATAACAAAGCACATTTAATCAATTGGTTTCCCATGTATTTTTAGGCACAATTCAAAATTATCAGTGATTGTGCCAAGGATGCTGTTCCCTTCAAACCTGTCAATTCCTTAAAATTACATGGGACCACTCTCTCTAGGTTTGCACACTTGGTGGAATCAGGTGCATGAGGACTTCTTCTCTGATGGAATCCAATGGGAATATCTTCCTTCAATAGACAGCTAGCATTTTACAATGGTTCTTTTAGGATTTTAGCCAAATAATTGTGCAGTGTATTGAATTTTCTTCATAGTTTGTTTTATTTTCTGCTGATGTATTTGGAAATTGCTACTTTTTTAAAAAAAATTGAGCATATTCCTTTCTACCAGAGCCTTTTACATTAGCATTGACTTAAAACTCTATTCTGAATGTTCTCCTATTCTCCATCTGTTATGACGTTTTTCCCCTGCAGACTGTCTTATTTTCAGCTTCCCTCCTTCTTTAAGTTCTGTGTTCTCCCATATATATAGTAGACATTTCTGACTTCCTTAATTGTGGCTTCTGTGGTAGTCTTTATCTTCCCTGATTTTGGCCTTGAGAATCTTAGCAGAGACTACTAGGCAGTTCTGTAAGAAAAACAAAAGAGCAGTGAAGACACAGTAAAACCAATCAAATCAGTAGATAATTTTTCAATTCCCCAAAAGGTTTCCATAAAGCCATGAGGGAAAACTAAATACTGTACATACTAAAACCATGGTCTATGGGTAATCCACCTTGGAGTGGAATACTGATATGGGTTCAGTGAGGACCATTCTAGTATACCATGTTTCCCCCAAAATAAGCCCTGTTAAGATTGTTGACCAAATGGATGCATTTGCCAGCATATTTCCCCCAAAATAAGCCTTAGTGCATCTTTTGTAGCAAAAAATAATATAAGACCAGGTCTTATTTTTGAGGAAACATGGATACATTGGACAACCACTGACCCCCAATGGGACCAAACGTGACTTTCCAATAACTGCAAAAATCAGGATGCTGGTTTCTTTTGGCATGTGTTAGAAGGCTGTTTGCAAGTGTTCACATTAAATACAACTTCAATTGCACATGTGCATCTGGCTAGTCCTGCTGCTGGCTTGTTGTTCTTTCTCTTTGTCTGGTCTAGAAATGCCAGGTCACCTTTTGGTGACATAGCATAGTAAGTCCAGCTTCCCTTTGTCCTAGGGTGGCACCAAAAAGCCCTGTTTACTTTGGGGCACACCTGTGTGCTCAGTCACATCTGGCTTCTGCCACTGGTCATCTTTCTGCTGTGTCAGCTGGAAAGCTAGAGACCAGTAACCCTTTAGTAACACTCCCTTGATTTGGACTGCCAACTTCTATTTATGGAGATGAGTAGAGTTTCCTGTCCCAGCTACATTGTTACTAGGGATAGGGATTACATTACATTTCCTGTTCCCAGTCTTCTAGTCTTTTGAATGCTTATGGGGCTTCTCTGCTACTTGATCACGCTGAGAAATGGAATTTGTGTCGTCTTATCCTGAACTTGTTTGTAGGCTGTGTCATCTTTTCTGTCTAGTTAGTAGAACAACGTCTGCTCCGAAAAGTTTAGAAAAGAAACTCCACATTTAAATATGTAACCAAAAGCTGTATGAACATGCTACCTGTGGAACAATATCATCAGTTTTGGGAGCATCTGATCATTGGTCTTCCTTTCTGTGCTTGCTTATGTTGAACCTAAGTATGCTTGTCCTTCACAGTTCATATCCTTTGTTGTTATGATAAGGGTGATAATATCTTAATTATTGCAGGCTAATTGCCACCAGTGTGTTGGGCCTTGTGCAGCTTGATTTATGGTAACAAGGGAAGACGAGCTGGCTCAGCAGAAGAGTTGGCTGCCTTCCAAGCTGCCTCCAGCCTTACTTCTCCATCAGGCTATCTAAGGTGAAACACTCTTTCAAATGCAGTAACCAAGCAGACTGGACGTGCTTCAGAGAAGATTTCTTGGAATATGGATGCTGTACTGGTGATAGAGACAGACAACTAATATTAAAACACCTTTGCTGCTTTAAAAAAAAAACATAATGCATAATGAGATTAACTGCCACTGGCTTTGGTCACACCTGCACCTGGCTCAAGTGCCCTTCAAGTGTCATGTGTATGTTTCACCTTAATAACCTGTGATAAGTCTTCAAGTACAAGATGATATGGCAGGCTATGAGCAGGTGCTGTCCTTACTTCAGATATCTGTTGTTGAGATCTTGACTCACTTAGCTTTCCCAGAGGCCAGCTGAGGTGACACATTTTTCTCAGGCAGCTAAGCACTTGAAGCCAGATTGTTGGGGGCAATATGCTGACTTTGTAAACCGCTTAGAGAGGGCTGTAACGCGGTATATAAATCTTATTGCTATTTTAGTCTACATTTCTGCCAGCTCCTCTTTCAGAAGGAATTGATAGATAAAAGTGACTACAGCAGGCAGGCATGACTTTTTGACCAGGGTACCCAAATGATGGAAATTCTACAGCCAGAATGGATGGTTTCATAGAAGTTATGTCTTGATCACCCCAGACCCAGAAGGGTGATTATTTATAGCTGGTCCCTGAAGTCTGAAAGCATTAAGAGCTTCCTTCTCTTTTAAGTCTACTATATGCTTCTTGGGACTATCTTTTTAAGGCTGATGTTTTATTCCTGCATTGTTTTTGTTTTTATTGCAACTTCTCCACCTGAGAAGACATTTACCACATAGCTCAGATTATGAACAAAATTATTTGTCATCATAAGTTTATGCCATGAGGGTTTTTATATGGGTATTGGGCAAAGCCCTGGTCCCTTAAAGTCAGAGAGAGGTGATTGGGTTTCTCCTTGTTTCTTCCTTATTTTTTGTGCTTAGTACCAATTATCTCTTAGTTCAGACCTTCAGTATTAGTAGAGTGTTTCAAAGCTGATAGGGCTAACTTTATTCAAAAGGCCACTAGCTTTCGTAACAGAGCCATCTGGGAATGTAAAGCGATGGGTTAACTTTTCTTCTGGCTTTAGGTGAGTAGAAAAAAAACCCAATTCTCTGCCACCAATAACTTTTTAAATGTTCTCTGTTTGTAGGTTGTTTTTTTTTACATCAGAATGACTGTAGATTGCTTTATCATTTTTTTAAAATATATTTTATTGATTTTACAATTAAAACAAACCAACAACACATACATCAATGAAAGAGAGAAAAAGAAGAAAGGGAAAAGAAAATAGAAAGAAAAAAATAGAAAACAATTAAAAACATTCTTATCTTCAACAGTTTGTAAGACCTCTTTTTTATCCTTATTTTATGCCATATACACACACCTAATATATCTGTGTATCACAACTATGGATTTATCCTATCCTCTTTTACCTTTTAGTGTGAAGCCTGTCTTTGGTCTATCCATTTATACCAGCAGTTTCAGCTGTTGTAGTATATTGAAGTGTCTTTATTTTTTAATGTCAAAGTTAATTTGTCCATTTCTGCACAACTTGAAATTTTTTGAATGATCATCTCCTCTGATGGAACATGAGGCTGCTTCCAACATTGTGCAAAAACCAGTCTGGCCGCTGTCAAAATGTGTATTATTATATATTTCACTTTTTTTGATATTTGTTTATCAAAGATCCCTAACAGAAAGGACTCTGGTTTGAATTCGATCTGTTCTCTTGTCATTTCTTCCAGCCAATTTCTAATNTTTTTTTTTTTTTGCATTTCCAGCAATTTGGACTCATATTGGGGTGCATCTTCACTAATCTTGAAGGAGGAAGGTACCATCTGTAAAACATTTTATAGGCATTTTCTTTGTATGCTACCGATTTTGTCATTTTATTATTTCTACCCCAGACCTTTTCCCATTCTGTTATGGTAATACTACATCCTATATTCCTACTCCAGGCTATCATGTTCCCTTTTACAATTTATTCTTCTAATTCTACTTCTAATAAATAATTATAAAATTTTGTTATATTTTTTATAGCAGTTGGTGTGTGTTTTCTTCTGTTATACGGTGTGTCCTAGTTCTTTTGTAGATTAGTATATCTAGGAATGGTAGTTTGTTTATTTCCATTTCCATGGTGAACTTGATTTTGTGTGCTGTTTAGGTGTGTTAGGAAATTGTTTAGGTTTTCTTTTCTATTGGGCCAAATCACAAATGTGTCATCGATGTATCTTTGCCATCATTTGGGTTTGTGGGTGGCATTAGCCAGGGCTCTGGATTCGAATCAATACAGAAGCCTGATGATGGCAGATGAGATTCTGCCGAAACATTGCTACAATTTTAAAAGCACAACTACCAATGACGTGGGATAATACCCGAAGGGAAAAAGTAAAAGGAAGAAGCAGCTGCAAGCTCACATTATTTCTGAGAAGCACAGAGCCGAATAAAACAAGCCTGAAGATGGTAATGAGACTTCATCAAAACATTGCCAGATACTTTTCCAATTTTACGTGGGAGAAAACCCGAATAACCAAAGATCCCACACACAAATACCCGCAAAAACCTCAGAAAACAAATATAGCACGTCTACGGGGAGGAAAACCACCATCTGGACCAGGACTTATGAAAAACTTGAAGTCCAAAGGAGCTTCCATTTTATGTGACCTTCACCTTCCTACGCAAACTGCCAAGATTCAAAATTTTGAATCCCATAAGCTTTCAATTGTGAAATCCACACCAACACAGGCAGCCACAAACGCATACCTAAAAAATGAACAGAATTGGCCCTTTATTAGAAAAATGAACTTCACACAAAAAGATTCCTCCGTAGGACAACATCAACGAAGAACTCCTCACACATTCACCTCCAGACAAGCAACAAGATTCACCCCCTTACTTTGCGACAAATCCAAACAACTTGCTGTCTGAGAAGCTGAAACAAGACCACCCTTCAAACCAGACACACATACCAACCAAACTATAAACTTGCAAACAACACCAGAAACCAAACTCCTCCCCCCTCACAAGCCACACATGAAACAAACAGTGCAACATCTCAGACATAGATCCTCACCGAAGCCGGAAACCAATGTCCCTTTGAAAGGATTTCAACTTTGCTGTCGCCTCCCCAAACAACATCCTATGTGGGGTGTGGAAACCTAGCCTGACCAAAACAACCCGAATGCTAACCAGAATTAGGACTTCAAAATCACCAACATCTCTGCACTTAGCAAAACCACCAAATTGCAACTTATCCAAAGAAGAACAAAACTGGGCATTACTTAACCCTGAAAGAAGACACCAGCAAAATAATCCTACCATGCAGACAAGGGGAACGCAAAACAGTGCGTTATGAATTATATCTGACTACCAAACCAAGTTAACCAACCTACCAAGACCCCACACCAATTACCCCTCTAACATCTGACCACCACCCTACTAGAAAAAAAACCGATCTCAAAAAAAAAGCCTCCCCCATCTGCGAAGAAGATCCATGCAAATAATCATAACCAGAGCAAAAATCATTCCAGATGCCCTAAGCTTTATGGTCTCCCCAAGATACAACAAAAGGAAGGAACCCCACTACGTCCAATAGTCAGCTTCCATAGGGCTCACCTCTACAAAAACTTAGCCAAAATTTCTCGCCAAACCAACCTACAACCCTATGCAGAATCCAAGCAAAACTCACATGTTTAAGGAAACTCATTCCAGTTCATGGAGATCATAAAAAAACAAAACTTTACAAACCCAGTGACCTACTAGTGAGCTTCATGTCATTATCCCTCTTTCACCCAAGTGCCTATAAAAGAGCCTTGACAGCCATCCAAAACAAATACAAAAACCCCCAAGTACATCACTAGATCTTACAGCCACTGCCTATCCAATACATACTTCACCTACAATGGACAAAAATTCAAACAAATAGAAGGAGCCACCCATGGATCACCCCTCATCACCTGTCATCGCAAAACCTCTACATGGAACACTTTGAAAACACCCAAGCTCTAGAAAAATATTGAATCACAAACCCAACTTGGCCTCAGATATGTAGATGACACCTTTCATAATCTGGCCACACGGAAAGAAAAACTGAAAACAACTTCCTCACACAACCTCAACAACCTACACCCCCAAAAATACAATTCACCATGGCAAACAGAAGCCAACAATCAACTTCCTTTCCTAGATGCAGTAAAAAAAAATCAATGGCTACCCTAGAACACCACCATATACCAGAACAAAACACATACAAACCACTATCTCATGCACTCTCACACACCACCAGGGCAACCCCAAGAAATTTTTTTTTTCAAATTTTTTTCCCGTAGGCGAGGACACTCATCTCCAGAACAAAATGCCTAGCCGGCACGAACAAACACTTAAAAACTGAACTACACACTCTCACTAATGTATTACAACCAGTGGATTTCCAAAAAAAGAAGATTACCCACCTAATCCAAAAAGAAAACCCCAACCAAAAAAGCCAAGACAGAGAACAATGGAGAAATGGCAAACCCTCCTCCCCATATATAAAAGGCACTACAGAAGATGATGAATGAGACTTCAATTGAAACGTTTGCCTAGATACTTTCCAATTTTACACCAAAAAAAAAAAACGAGAGAAAACCGAATTATATATATGTTTTTTTTTAAATTTCATGAGGTGAACTTAACATGCGTGCTGTTCAGCTTCCTTCGGGTATTATCCCACATCATTGTACGAGTGCTTTTAAAGTTATAGCAACGTTCAGCAAAATCTCATCTGCCATCATCAGGCTTCTGTACAGAGTTTGTATGTGGGTCAAGTCTCACAAAATCTTTGGTTTTTAAATTTAGGCTAGCCTATTCTGTGCCAGCCGATTTTCTTTTTTTCCTTCATCCCTGATTGGTCTGTGGATTTCTTAGGTCTGTTGTTTATTGGGAACTTGGAGGTTTGAATTGATTGGTGTTTCTGCGTTTCTCTCGGTCTGAGTTTGTGCGCTTTGATTAGGCTGGCAACACTCTTGCTTCCGCCACTGGCAGGCTTTCAGTGCCAGCTTGGGCTTTGTGTGAAAGGACGGCTCTTATCTATTAGGAAGGCCAGGTTTCAACTGGCGTGCCCCTGGTGGGGGTGTTGAGCTGGACGGTATCAGAGCGGAGTCTGTTTTGTGCCCAGTGTGTTTAACTGGCTTGTGCGTGTGGAGATCTTTTATTTGGCCCCCGGAGTTGCAGGCTTTCCAAATGATTGACAGTCTGCTGAATCATCTCTTCTATTCATGCTTTCAGGTCTTTTTTCAATCTCTATGGCTTCTCTGATTTATTCTGGTGGCTGAGGTTTTTCTATAAGGTGGCTAGGTTTTCAGTGCCATTGAAGTTGATTGTTGCTGCATGTGACCTGCTGGCTTGTTCATGTGTTGGGACTAGTGAGGAGGTGTGTTCCAGCTTTTTACTGCATTTTTTTGTGTTTCATCCAGGCGCGGGGTACTTATTCTTCTATTTTGGTCTGTCCAATGTATGTGGCCGGGGGCAGATGCACAGGGAACTTCGTTATATGCCTTGTTTTCCAGGTCAATTTTGTCTTTTGGGGGTTTTTAAGGATAATTGCGCCTGGCATAATTTTTTGTCTGTTTTGAAGGCAGTCTGATGTGATGCCTGTGTAGTATCTTACTGATTTTCTGTACCAGTACCTCTTTATGTAGGGCAGGACAGCTGTTCCCATAGGTCTGTTGATCTTCTAGGTCTCTGTTATATCTGGTGTGTTTTTTTGGATCCAAGCTGTGATTTTGTTTTTGTGGAAGCCGTGGCTGTCAATACTTTAGTCAGGGTGCATAGTTCAGTCTTATATGTGTCTTGTCTGCCAGGCGTTTGGTTCTGCGTAATTTAGTGTTTTAGCCACGGAATTTATCTGTGCTGCGGTGGGTGGTGGGATTGGGCGTTGCAGCATGGGATAAGGTAGCGTGTTGGTGTGTGTTTTCTTTCTGGTATACGGTGTGTCCCAGTGTGCCATTCTTGTTCTTTTTGTAGATTAGCTTACATCTAGGAATGGTGTTGTTTGTTTATTTCTGTCCATGCGTGAATCTTGATTTTGCGGGTGGTGTGCTGTTTAGCGTGGGTTAGGAAATTGTTTAGTAGTTAATGCAGTAAAAAAGCTGGAAACACACCCTCCTCACTAGTCCAACACGATTGAAAACCACAGGTCACAACATCAACTTCAATGGCACTAAAAGCCTGGCCACTATAGAAAACCCCAGCCACAGAATTCGATCAGGAGAAGCCAAGAATTGAAAAAAGACCTGAAAGCATGAATAAAGAAGAGATGAGTCCAGCAGACTGCTCAATCATTTTGGAAGCCTGCACTCCAAAATTAGAAGATCTCCACACCACAAACCAAGACAAACACCTTGAGCACAAACAGGACTCCCTCTGATGCCTCCAGCTCAAAACACCCCCCCACCAGGCACCCAGGTGAAACCTGGCTTCTAATGGATAGCAGCCGTCCTTTCACACGAAGCCAAGCTGCCACTGAGAGCCTCCAGTGCAGGAGCAGAGTTGTTGCCAAGCCAATCCAAACCAAACACAAAACAGACAGAAGAAACCAGAAACACCAATCAATTCAAAACTCCAAAGTCCAGTGAACACAGACCAAAATTCCCCAAGCCAATCAGAATAGCTCGAATTTGAAACCAAAAGCTGTGAGACCCACATCCATTACAGAAGCTGATGATGGCAGATGAGATTTCTGCTGAAACGTTGCTACAACTTTGAAAGCCCACTAACAATGACCGTTGTGGATAATACCCGAAGGAAGCTGAACAGGCATATATATATATATATATATAATATATATAGTATATATTATATGTATGTTATGTATTGTATGTATGTATGTATGTATGTATGTTATTTATGTAGTATATGTAGGTAGGTAGGTATATAGGTATTATAGGTATAGGTATAGCGTAATAGCGTATAGTATAGGTATAGGTAATTATAGGGTATAGGTATATATGTTATATATGTATATATGTTTTTATGTATATATGTATTATAATATATATATGACTACAGTGACGTGGGCAAAAATACCCGAACAAGCTGAAAACAGCATACATATATGTGTGTGTGTGTGTGTGTGTGTGCTTTGTGTGTGTGTGTCAAGAGATCCACAGGTGTTTGTTCAAACACACACACCCCAAACAGTCCTCAGATATCACCCCCTTGCAAAGATCCAGATTTCGAGCTCAGCATGGCAAGAATCACTGGGTAACCAAGTCCATTGGGCACACATACAGTCCAGGAAAACAGTCCACAAGTCAAATGGGTCAGGGTACACAGCATGAGCACACAAGGCACAGGACTGGGTGCAAGTATGCAATGTTGCTGCAGGCCTTCATGAGCAGCTAGATTGCCTCCTCCTAGATCAGGAGTCAGCAAACACTCAAAGAGCCATTTCCCATAGAAAAGAAAACACCAGGAGCCATGAAACCATTCCCATGCCAAACTATTTCCTGAGCACCCATAAAGCTAGCATATGTAGTTGAATTAAAGATTCCATTTTCTTCTGAAACTTTTCCTTTCTTGGATTTATCCATGGTTAGCCTACCAGGGGTCAAAAAACTCAATAAATCATGTGCTGGCAGGTGTTGCACATTGGCAATTGTGATGCATATTTTGAGAGACAGGGAGGGAGAGCAGAGGGATGAAAGAGCCACATGTGGCTCCAGAGCCACGGGTTGCTGACCCATGTCCCAGGTGATTGGCATTGTGCCCATCTCCTCTTTGCTCTATGTGTCTTTGAATCAGGAGGAAGTGTAGACTCCACCTCCTCCTCATTGCTAATCGGCAGCAGCTGCTCCCTATCCTCACTGGGAGCTTACTGACCAACTAGCAGCTGAAGCCCACCTCCCTCAGCCTGTCCCTGGTCCGATTGACTCAGTTGAGACTCCTCTGCAGGCTAGTACTCTCCAAACCCCGATCTTGACCAACAATTTGGCTACACACTTTCCTCTGCCAACTCGCTCCTCTTCATCCTCCTCCTCCTCCTCTGAACTCGCATCCTGAGAGGGATCCAGGAGTGAATCCATGACAGGTAACTACATATAAAGAAGACCAGAATAGAATTGACTCTGCAGAGAGAAAAAGAGGCAGCAGAGGGCTGTTGTAGAGAAAAGTTTTAAAATTGTGTGGAGATGCCAGCTAGGCTGAAAGGAGGGGTCAAGTGAGTCCCTAGCTTGGAATTGTGCAGCTACAACTAGCATAAGCGTGACTTGCCCCAAAACCCATCCATGAAGCCTTATCTGGTTGTAACCAAGGCAATGGAAGCACTCTGGTGAGATTCTTATAAGGGGAAGACAATAAAATTACTAATTTCATGAGTGGCTCTGATTGCTTGTTTTCACAGGGTGAACAATTTCTCAATTGCTTCTCAGAGGTACTTCCCACAGCATATAAAAGAAAAGGCAGATACAAAATAAAGTGGATTCAATGAAGTTGAATTACTGTATGGATTGGGGGGGGGGCGGAATAAGCAGAGAAAAAAATAAGCTGGAGAATGTGGGCATCGATCCCACCACCTCTTGCATGCAAAGCAAGTGCTCTACCATCTGAGCTAATTCCCCAACTATCTAACAACCTTGATTCACCATTTTACAAGAATTCAGGGCAAGAGACACCAACTGGGGAGCTGAAAATGATCTAACAATGTGGTAAAAGTAAGTAAACATGTGACTGGAGAATGTGGGCATTGATCCCACCACCTCTGGCATGCAAAGCACTCTACCATCTGAGTTAACTCCCCAGTACCAAGTAGATTTAAGGCAACAAGCTGCAAGACCTCAGGACAAGATGCAGAAATTAAATGTATAAAAGTGGTCCAATAAATTGGCAAAATGTGATGTATGTTTCTCTTGGAATATGCAGGTCCTGATCCCATTACCTCTTGCATGTTTAGCATGTGCTCTGTCATTTCAGCCAATTGCCCCATATCCCAGCTGTGCCGCTCCCTCGTTTTTCAAGAAAGAGCCACCTAGAAGCTATTATGCAAAATCACAGTGAGTGGGCTGGGGTGGATTTTCTGTAGGGATGGTAAAATCAAGCAAAATTGTATCAAGAGAAGATGGGCATCAGTTCCATCATCTCTTGCAAGCAAAGCAAGGGTTTGGTATTGCCACTAATGCCCAGCTGTTTCTCTGGACTTCATTGCAACAGTGTAGATATTTAGGATAATATATACAATTTGCCTGGAAGAGGATTTTCTGTATGGAAACCAAAAAGGAAAAGAGATTGGCTGGAGAATGCAGGCATTGATCCTGCTACCTCTTGCATGCTAAGCAAGCGCTCTACCATTTGAGCTAATTCCCCAGACATCAAATATTCTTCACCCACTAAACTGCAAGGATTTAGGATAAGCTTCAAGGAGCTGGGGAAATGAAATTATAATATTATTCTCTGTTAGAGAAAAAGCCAAATCCAAAAATGCTAGAGATTTCCTGGAAGCCTGGCACTCTGACAAATCAGCCATCCACAGGCACATACACATAAACCACATCTACATACCATAAAGGACAGGAATGGGATTCAAATTTCTTAACTGGTTCTGTGGGCGTGGCTTAATTTGTGGGTGTGGCTTGCTGGCTGGGCATGGCTTGGTGGTCATGTGACAGGGTGGGTGTGACCAACTCAATGTCATTCATGTCAAGGGGTGCCTTGCCTGCCCCCCCAGCCGTTCTTTGTCACACCAACCCTCAACTTTACAGTTCTGTAAAAATGTTGTTCACCATTTTTTGACTTTATTATCTATGTACTATAGATGTACTTTCATGGACCATTGAAAGGAGGAAATGACTCACATGCTTTGCTCAAGAACGTGATAGGCAATAGACTTTTAAGGGGCTGCCAGAAATGGGGGGGGGGGGNGGGGCTGCCAGAAATGGGGGGGGGGGCAATGTATTTTCCAAAGCACCAGAAGGCAAACAAGAAGCAATGGATGGAAACTGAACAAAGGGAGAAGCAAACTAAGACAACTCTCAAAACCAGAAAAAACAGATTACCCATAACAATAAGGAAGCTTCAATCCAAAAAGATATCACTTTGGCAGAAAAACAAATCTGGTCACGTTGCCAACTCAAAAGCCGACACAAAAATTTGTGCCACCAGATAAAGACTGAATGCACAAATTATCACATATAACAAGAGGAAAACCTTCTAGGAAAACCTTCTATCACATATAACAAGAGGAAAACCATTCTGCGGGTGGAATTCCACCAATTCCACCCGCGCTTTCTACAATTTGTAAACAACAAACTAAAAGACTCAAAGCCCATCCCATCCCTGATAGGACCTAATGGTAAAGACTGCAATGACAACCCCATCAAAGTCAACCTCTTTAACACAATCCTTGGCTCAGTATTTGGAAACAGCAATGGATCATGTCCAGTATTTCCTAGTCGAACCACAGACAACTACAATGATGCTAATACTATTCGATTTTACAGAAGACAATAGTTGAAAAGCAACTAATGCAATCCTAAAACCATCTTACCTATTGGACCAGAGACAGAATTATTGCAGTGCCCTACTTCCTTTAAAAAGTCACACTGCTATAGCAAACCTCTAAGCATATCCTTGAAAATCCTTTCATTTGACCAGCTCCTTGCCAAAACTATAGTCACCAAACCACGGTTCATCCTCCCAATTGGTGGTCAAAAAGGAAGTGCCACCAAGCCTAAAAATACAGACCCAATCCTTTAATGGCTGTGTCATCTGTAAATCACTGGCCATCAATTATTAACCAATCCTATTGCCCACTCAGAGACAAACAACCTAGCTTTCCAATAAACAATTTGATTTTCAGAAAAAAACTATCCTGTAATCTGCCAACTTGTTACACTGCAAAAAATATATGACTACCAACTTCGATCAGGACACAGCAATAGACCAACAATCCTACATCAGATTATATAAAGCCTTTGAATTCACGTGGTGACAACAACACTACTCTAAACTAAATTCTTATGTTATCTCTGGAGCTGCCATAACTGGATAAAGCATTCCTGATCAAACAGACAACAAAATGCTCAAATTGGGAATGTCCTATCAAGATTCCAGTCCTGTCAACAGTGCTGTCCCCACAAGCAGTGTCCTAGGGACCAACTCCTCATACTCTAAATAAATTACCTCTGTGATATAATATAAGAGCAAACTGCGTTCGTCATCTCACTGACATGTAAAGCTATT
Source organism: Laticauda laticaudata (assembly GCA_004320025.1). NCBI lineage: Eukaryota > Metazoa > Chordata > Lepidosauria > Squamata > Elapidae > Laticauda > Laticauda laticaudata. The sequence continues at coordinate 23,264 of BHFT01006087.1, forward strand.
CAACACCACATGACAATACTGCTTCCCTCAACAGACCCTAGACTACTGTATAGATGCTCAAACAAATGACAACTTTCAAATCTCAACAAAATAAATGCCCTGTACTTACAATTGGCAAAAAAAAAATCATGAAAACTTAACAACACATCTGAAAGTTAAAACCTAGCTTGGATTTGATCAGAAATTCTGTCTAGACCTTTGCACTTCTCAACGTCTAATCGATCTAAGTGCTGTGAGCCCACTGTAATCCATTAGCCAGAAAGGCCATTTGCGTTGGTTATACTTAATCCTACGTACGCTTTTCCTCGTAATATCACACTACAAACTAGAGAGTACAAAACATTTGCTAGATCCAATACTTGAACTACAACTTATCAGTCTGGAACGTGCACCTGCATATCTGACTAATTATACAGTGTGAGAAAAGTCCAGCAATATTTCACGAAGAAAGATTGTCCACGTCCTGTACTCATTGCAGAATACCTTATGTCACCAGACTTGAAATTCTCACCTAGAAAACCCTCACCGTGGTTTCTTCAACATACGGTCTCCACCAATAGGAAGGCCCAACATGATTTTAAGCATGAGGTGAAATTAGCCCTCGCCCCCAAAATTTAGGCCTAATTTAAACCATGTGATTCCCATCATTTTCTCAGCATCGTCTATAGAACTATACGAGGTGAAGAGAAATGGGGCGGGAAGGGCAGGGGATGGGGAAAACTTTGCCTTAGGAGTGCCCTGCATGTAGCCTAGGCTAGAACTACCCCGATAGCCGGATAGAAGCTCCCTGATAGGCAGAATCCCCAGCCATTCAAGCGGCAGGGCATGGCTAACCTGTGCCCCTCCCCTTTAGGAAGTCTCTTTTTGGGCCATGGAAGCTCCCCAAGTGCAGTCCTCCCACACTTCGATTGGCTGGTAAAGCGGCCTCAGGAGATGACGCACACACACACTCCCCCGCCTGCGAGCCTGCACTTCTATCAGCAGACTGAAAGCTCACTGTGAAGGCAGAGTCCCCAGCCGCTTCCAGCGCATGGGTGGTTGGTGATCCGTGTCCCACGCCTTAGCGCAGTCTTGTCGGGTGATGAAGCCTCCCCAGCTTCAGTCACCAGCCCACTTCCATAGCTAGCGGTAGTAAAACGCCGGCCTCGGCGGCAAGGGAGTAATGTGTTTGCGTTCACCCTGAGGCCACTTCGTACCAGCATCGATCGCTCACCTGTCTGAACTGCATATGGGGACTTCCATCGCCCAAAGAAGCACTGCCTAAAGGCAAAGGGACATGGCGAAGCCAGCCTCCTGAGCAGCCTGGGACTCTGCCTTCGGGGAGCTTTTGTCAGCCCGACCGATAGAAGCAGCCTCGCGCCAGGTACATGCATATGGGCCACTCTACGTCGGGGAGAAGATTAGTCACCACCCGAAAAGACGTTAGCGCCTAGCCCGATTTCGTGGTCAAAAAAAAAATAAGTGTCGCGCCGCGTCTTATTTGGTGAGTAAACGTATGGTAGAACTATACACCTGTCGTCCTGATCTAAGTTATATAATAAAATTTAGTATATTGCAATGTCACTACCTGTCAATGAGATACTTCAGTTTCAACCATTAACAATACAAAAAGCACACAATCGATACAAACCTCAGAGTAAACTGCCCACCAAACCTGATTGCCAGAAATCACGACTTCTCAGCAACAGAGTCACTCAATGTCTGGAATATTCTACCCATGACTTTGTGTTTTCTTTCCCCAAATCCCAAAAACTTTAACCGGTACACTGATCTTAACTATTGAGACTCACCCCTTTCCCTAAAGATCTGTAGGGGGCATGCATAAGGCACACCAACATATGCTAACAGTCTCCTCTGTCGTCACTGTTGTTTTTTTCCATATATAGATATCCAGTTCATTTTCAAACTATGTTTGATTAGATGGATACTCTATAGTTCACTGGCATCGGGCATCTTCGTCGGTGCCCTGGCTTGTGGTTCTTTCCCCAGACTAAGCTAGGCATCGATTCAAGCCTTCTTTCTTCACTGGATGCTACCACCTCCTACACTGTAGTTATAACGCTTATACTTAGGCCACTACCGTGTCCCAGTCTCCTACCAGTTCTCGCATCTACTCATCACTCTGGCGTAAGCGTGTTCCGTCCTCGCATCTCGCATACTATCTTATAATGAATAATCAAAAATAATCAATATAATATAATCATTCTGTCGATGTTCTGAACTTCCATTTTGGCTGGCCTCAATCATTTTGGCTCTTAGTTTATTTAATAAGCTTTAAATTATTTTATTTGTTCTTTGTTTGATTCTGCCATCCTGCGCGTCGACTCAGCGGGCAATTCTTACTCCTGTTCCTACGGTATCTGCATCACAGTGCTTCCACTTACTTACCCAACTATTTAGCTATCACAAGTGGCCCCAGCCTGCTGCTGTTACATTACTTTGAATTATTTCTTTTTTTGGAGTTGTCTTCCTTCCTTTGCGGGAAAAAATTCTGTTACATCGTTCTCATGCTGCTGTGTACTCTGGAACAGTCTTTCAAATGCAGGCAGCCTGATGATTTTTCTATGAGTTTGCTTGCTGGTTCTAGACTTGACTGAACTTATTGGCTTCTTTCCGGTGCTATTCTGGTCTTAGCTTCTTTAGTATGGAGCTTACGATCTGCTTGACCTGAGCTACTTACTGCACTATCTGTGATATCTATTCTTGCAGCAGAGAAAGGCTTTCTTAAATGAAATAAAGTCCTATAAGGCTCTGCTGGACTTCTTCTAGCTCCCCCTGGTCTCATAGCCCGCTTTATAGTCTGAGTTAACTTCTGCACAAAACGTGATCTGATTTGTATTTGCCTTCGGATAGACCCCTGGAGTTCTCTTCCAACATTCTGCCTTGGATATGATACTTATTTACTGTATTGATCCCTAACCCTGATCAGGTTGAAGGACTGCCGACCTACTTGGTGCTATTGATTTTTTCGATGTTCTGGAGATGGGTTGTTCTTTCTATGCATTCGCTTTCTAACTGATCATTCCTTCGTTCTTGGAGCTGTAGCTCAACTGAATCATATCATATTTCCTTTCGTTTTCTATTTTCTTATTTTTGCTAAATTTTATTCGAGTTCTTCACAAAGACTAAATTTATAAATTAAAATCATCTTTGTTTTTGAAAAGCGCGTAATCCCGGGTCTCTTAAATTCTTTGCCTAACAACACACAAATTCAATTTCATGCATGCATTTTTATGTTCCAATTCATATTCCTATACTATTTACATTGTTCTAAATAGCTTCTCCCCTCTTTTATATTTTCTTAATTTTATTTCTATTAATTATCTCTCTCGATTCAGACTTTCATTCTCATATGTCCATTTTCATGCTATTATTTATATACTATTTTTCGCTGTCCTGGATTTCTAATAAGTACACTTCAATCTCATTTCGTTGATCCTCTTTTTCTCATAAACAAATGTCTTCTCTGCGCCCTGTATGCCTGATCTGCGGGGATGGCATCCTTTAGATAATATTTGAATTGATTTTAATTCGAATTTAACATCTTATTAAGCCGGTTCCTAACTATTAATACCTTATAGCTGTTTGGCTCAACACTTCAATATTAATTACAAAACTTCAATTCGGTTCTCTTGACATTCTTAATACATACACACTATTATTCATTTTTTATAAAGATCGTATAAATTTTCGAATGTAAGTTAAAACCACGCATTTCCATTCAAATTCATTCTATCTAGTTAACTGTTAATATTTCCTTATTAAAATCTTAAACTTTTTAGAAATATTACTTTCAATTAGTATCATTACTTCTATGTCGGAAGCTACGTCTATTATATCGTGTTTCATTAACTTTTAACTTTCCCCCCCCCTCCCACTGTTTATATTTTATTAAACATGTATAACTAGCATTAGAATTATGCATTCCTCGTTCCTTCCTAAATTCAATTTCTCTCATTATTTTATTATCATTTTATTTTCTACTTAACAAAATTTGCATCAAACGCATTACAATAAGCGTGCTTTTATTCCCTCATTTTAATCATACATTGTTCATCCAATCTTTCTAAATTATTTCTATTTACTAATATTAACAATAGCAACGATTATCTACCTTTAAGAATCCCTCTTGTTTCTAGATGCGTTAAATTTCACCCGATTTAACTCTTAAATAGGCCCGGTTCTGATTTTCGATATCTTGTTTCTGTCCTTATAATAACTTCTTTTTTCCTTTCCTTCTTCCCTCTCCTCTTCTTCCCCTTTTTCGTATAACCAGACCTATTCGGTTCATCTTGTGTCAGGGTGACGATCCTGCTCCATTCAAAACCACAAAGAGAGAGAATACCTATTTTCTTTCATTGTGTATCTCTACCTCATATTAGTAGAAAATCTCACTATTTAATGCCGCGTCCTACTGTAAAAGTTAGCCATCACAGTGTTGTCACGCAACCCAGACATGCGTGAAATCTGAGACCTTTAGACGCATAGATCACATCTTACTAACCTCATACCCACCAGTGATTGGAAGTGTTCCACCTGTTCCACTAACAGCTCGCCTGATCAAAATCACGAATCATCTGCCGCTGCCACATACTAAGAAAGTGTATCGTGTAGATGATGATGCATGTGTGTGACCCCACTCTTCAGCGTGATGACTGATATTTACGGCCTCTTCTCTCCTTCTGTTGACTCTCTTATGCTCCATGATCTACTTCTGCATAACAGCGTGCAGGTCGGATGTTCCTGCACTGTCGCACGAGAGCAAAGCAAAACTAAGTCAGATGAATACGAATCTCCCCTTTAACGTCTATCTTATCTCTCCCCCCTCATTCTTTATCAGCCAACAGAAAAATGCTAAACCTCCAGCTCTCCATTCCCAGTATTTTACATTCCCATTGCTCCCACTCCCCCCCCCCATCCCCCCGTTTTCTTTTATGACAGCCGAAAGACATCAGCAACGCCGAATAGAAGATCTTGAAGGCTGACAACCTTGTCTCTCTATCTCTATTTTTATTTCCCTCTTCTGTGCCTTCACATATGTGTTCTTTCCTGTACAGTTACGCACTTTTCGAACTATTATTTGTTTCTCGTTTGGTTTGTGTTTCTTTCCTAAGGTCTTAAAGTTTGCTCCGATCTGCTCTCTTTCGCCTTTCCTCTTTTTCTTCCCCACCGGCAGTAGGAGTGGTATTACCTTGTTCATATGAGATGGGGTGTCTTCTTTGTGTACCCAGTTTCTTGCATTTTGCCCAGTATGATTTCTTGTTGTTTCTTGGTAATAGTTCCAAATCTCCATCCTTCTAAGAAGTTGAAAGAGACAGAAAGCTGAAACGAGCTTCTCGCGTCCGTTGTGCTCTGCTTGGCTGTACTTTTTTAACGTATCCATTGTTCAATTCATCCAAAGTAGCCCCCATTGGTATTATAATTTTCTGCCTTAAACAACCCACACAGTACGGGCCCGCGTCGCTGAGCGTCCCCAAAGACTTATTGCGGCCGCCGAGTTGCCAATCTTACTCGTTCATCTCTCGAAGAGTTGCATTTAAATAACCAAGATTAGTACCACTATGGATGAATCACCAGTAATAATCCAATACCACGCAAGCTTTTTCTGGTTTGCCCGGGTCTTCTTTGTGTTCTACTTCTCAATTCCTGGGTCTCATCAACTTCGATGTACCAGTTTTCAACTTCAAAATGCTATCTTTTCAAAAAGTCTGAGGTGTATTCAAGTTTTACTGCGCCTAAGATTACGTGTTACTCAGGCCAGTCGTCCTTCCCCTTTTTCTAACCCTGCCTGCCCCCTTTTTATTCTATTTTCTCTCCTCTCCCTCTGTTTGTATAAGAAAAGAGACTCACGTTGTTTAATGTCCAGAAATCGTTTATGTATTCCCTCTTGATCTATCGTTCTATCTTGTATTTAGCTATCTTGAATTGGCCTGCTTGGACGTCAAAGCAGATTTTTCGTTTCCTGCCTCATCATTTTTCATATTAATGTCTCTTGCGGTTGTCAATCTAGGAAAGGAAAGGGAGAGAAGAAAAAAAAAGCCAAACCTTTCCCTTTTCACTTTCCTTCACTGCTTCCAAATCTTCTTTGGGAATGATGTTACTTTTTTTTTAGTTTAAATTTCGGGGTACCTTAGTTGTTGCTTTTGCAATTTAACCCAGTCAGCCAGAACTTTCACTTCTTATCTTCCTCCTCACATTCTTTTCCAGTTGAGTTCTTCTTTGAGGTGGCCATTTCTGACTACCGCTGCAACCACCTTTAGGAAAGAGAGTAATGGCCAGCTGAGGAGGAGAGATGCGGCTCTCCTCAACCCCATTGGCAGTCTCCCCCCTCTTCACTACCTCTACGGGATGGCTTAGCCCCAAAACCAGCTGGCTTGGGGCGCTTCAGCGGCGATCCCAGACCAAAACCACGCATGATTGTGGATTTCTGTCTGTCGCCGAAGAAGCTCAAAACTGGAAGCCTTTATTTCTTTGTTTTCAATCACTGTATATTTTGATAGGTAAGCATCTTTTATTTCAACAGTTCCTCAGCTGCTGGCCCTAGTTCCTCAGCCAAAAGCCTTTAGTTCTGTAGCCCATTTTTCATCAGATGTCCAGGAACTCCAACATCTAGCTCTGGTGGAACAATGGTTAGAATGCACCAGGCTCAAGGTTGATTCAGTCTTCCATCCTTCCAGGGTTGGTGAAATGAGGACCCAGATTGTTGAGGGCAATAGGCTGATTCTGTAAACCACTTAGATAGAGGCTGTAAAGCACTATATAAGTTTAAAACACTATATGTAAAGCACTATATAAGTTTAAGTGCTATTGGTACCTAGTGTGTCCTGTTAACCCAGGCAACAACTTATTTTTAATGGGAGAGACACTTTTTGTCTGATTCCTCTGATGAGACCTCTGTGGTTGAACCTGTGGCATAGCTTTCATCTTCCTCAGAGCAAAAAAAGCCCTACAGCCATGTCAAGATAGTGCCTCACTAGGGGATGATGATGATGATGATGATGATGATGATGATGATGATGATGATGATGATGATGATGAAAAATCTTCCTATTTAACTCCACCTTAACCCAGGAGGAAGAAAGAAAACAAACTTTTCCTTTTTCTTCTCCCTCCCTCCCTTGCCCCATGCCTGGTTTTTCTGTGCTTTAGCACTCGTTTGAGGAGTGTTTCCCCATGCATGTGCACCGCACCACCACCATAGCTGCCGGTCATGAGAGGAGGAGAAGGGTCACTCCAAGGGATACTTCCACTGCACACGTACACACACACACATACACACACACGAAGAGAGAGGTGGCTGTGCATCCTGGAAATGTGCCAATAGTGGGAAATTTCCTTGGGCAGCTTCAGAGGCAATGGCAGCAGAGCACACTGGGGCATTCCCCCACTCAGATCCAGCAGCACCAGGGGGAGAAAGAGAATGTTTCCTCCTCCCCCAGGCAGCACAGACACAGCCGTGGACACAGCCGCATGGTTTCTTCCTGGCCTGGGGAAAGAGGAGATTGTTCTTTCCTCCCCCAGCCCACACGAACACAGCCATGGACACAGACACAGCCGTGTGGCTTCTTCCTGGCCAGGGGAAAGAGGAGATCATTCCCTCCTCCCCCAGCCAGCATAGACATGGCCATGTGGTGGGGGGGGCAGCTAGCTAGCAAACCAGGTAAGCCCAGGGAGGGAGGGTGGGGAGACAGCCCAGTGGCCTAGGCCGGCCTGGTAGTCAACTCAACTGGGGCTTGCTTGTAGGCTCACTCACCCAGGGAGATCAAGGCCCTGGTGGAAGGCAGGCAGCAATGGCAGGTGAAGACAGATTAGCAAAAGTAGGCAAGATAAGGAATGACTGGGTGGGGTAAGTAGGTGGGCCAGGAAGGGGTGGGGCCAGACAGTAGAACAATTTACCGGTTCTCCGAACTGAGCAGACTCATAACAACCGGTTCCATAGAACCAATCTGAAATGGCAGAATCCCACTCATGATCAAGGACCCTTTATCTTTCAGTGTCTGGATTATCCTTCCAGTTCACCCAAAAAACTGGGGGTAAAGATTCTTCCAAATTAAAGCCAAGTGGGGAATTAGCTCAAATGGTAGAGCGCTCGCTTAGCATGTGAGAGGTAGCAGGATCAATGCCTGCATTCTCCAGTCAATCTCTGTTTATTTTCACTTCCCTTCAGAAAATCCTCATGCAGGCAAGTTCTGCATATTTTCCTGGACTAGAAGTTAACACCAATGCAAAACTCTTGTTTTGATTGCAAGAGATGGTGGGATCAATGTCTATCTTTACTAGGCAGGATTTTGGTTGATTTTATCATCCTTCCTTCCTTAAGATCCACCCCACTCCATCCCTGTGATTCTCCATACACTTTTCTGTGTGGGTGTTTCTTGAGAAATGGTGGAACAACAATGTTAATTGCTAAATACTCTGCTCTAGTGGAAGAAATAGAATAACAGAGTTGGAAGGGACTTTGGAGGTCTTCAAGCCCAACCCTCTGCTTAGGCAGCAAACCCCATATCATTTCAGACAAATGGTTGCCCAGTCTCTTCTTAAAAACTTCCAGTGTTTGGAGCATTCACAACTTCAGGAGACAAGTTGTTCCACTGATTAAGAATGCTTAACACACAAGAGGTAGTAGTAGGTTTAATGCCCAAATCTACCTTAACCCCTTTTAGCCACTTTATTAGACTATTTTATATATTTCTGAATGTAAAGTATTTATATGATCATCCATTCTCTGCTGCATGACTTTGGGTGTCTAACAACAGTGATTAAAAACAGAAACAGCAATGCATGGCCAGCTCTACATGGCTTTCTGGAAGGTTACTTAAGGGAGTGGGGCCTGCCAGATCTCAAGGGAAGTAAGGTGTAGAAGCGCAGGAAATCAGGAGACAGGAGACCAGCGTAACTTCAGCTCTTTATTCAAGGTATAGATCACTCAGCTCTTTATTCAAGGTATAATCTGTGTAGGGCTTTCGCGAGCCGCAGCAGCTCTTCTTATAGAGCTAAGCCGGTGGCTCTCACCCAATGAGAGCTTTCGAATCTCCGCGATCGGTTCATCCAATCACAGGAGATTCCTTACTAACCAATCACCGTCATGCAACCTCAGACAACACAGTGGCAGTTCATTTCAGCCAATCAAGGTTAGAGTATTTGCAAGAATGTTAATAATGTAACACCCCTCCCTATTGGTATAGGTCCATCCTACGTGAAGTAGTCATGTAGGTAGGCAGGGCTTTTTACTTGCCTACTTGACCTGCCAAGTTCATTTGCTGCGTGGTCTTCAGCCAATTCGAAGGATCTTCGTTGCTCCGCTCTCTCTCCATGAACCGGGCTGGAAGGGTGAGTCAGGCCCTTCGCTGCAACTCCCACCCGGTCACTGGTTTTGGTCGAGTTGTCGGTTCTTTGTCCCCGTCCGTCTTCCTGGGCTGTTTGAGCTGCTTGACTGTTCCTTCCAGGCAAGGTTTCGAGTGGATCGTTTTCCTCTGGTACCCTTCAGCTTCCTTCATTCTCTGGTGAGTATTGTTGGTTTCTCTTTTATTTAGTGGTGTTTTTGTATTTCTGGTTCGGGTTTTGGCATTGTTGGGCCCATTTGGTTTGTTGTTGTCTTGTAGTAAATATTTTCTCTTTCTTTTTTATATTGTTTGGGGTTTCTCCCACCCTCTAGGTTTTTATTAGCAGAGTCTGTGAGTTTTATGAGTTTTTGGTGCTGTTTAAAATTATTCTTGATCATAGTTTGCGTCATGCCACTTTCCAGTTTCTTCCCATCCTCTGTTTCAGCCGGTATGACCGGGCCTGTCACTTGGTTATTGTAGCGGGTATCCATAGTGGGTCCCTGAAAAATTTTTTTAGCGTAAATCGTGTCTCCCGGAATAAATGCCCCAGTACCAGCTGGGACGAGCTGGTGGTTTTTCTGGATTGTATGTCAAGTGAAGCCGTGTAGATGGGATCGGAGTTTTCTTCTTCCCATCAGGAGTTCTGCCAGGCTTTTATTGGTTTTAGCACTTGGTGTTATGTGCATATGTTAATAGTTTATTTATTTTTTCATGTATGTTACCAGTGTCCATCTTTTCTAAAGCATCTTTGGTGTATCTAACCATTCGTTCCGCCCACCTTTTCGCCACCGGATGAACGGGCGCTGACAATGCATGTCTAGTTTCCCCGTTCTGCAAGGAATTGCTTGAATGCCAATGCCATAAATTGTGGCCGTTGTCAGATACTATCAAGTCAGGTAGGCCATGGGTGGCCCAAAAGTCTTTCTGTTAGTTGTTTGTAACCGCCTCCATCGTGGTAGATCGCATTAGGCTTGATCTCCAACCAGTTGGAGTAAGTGTCTTACTGCAATCAAGAAAGTGTGCCCTTTCGTGGGGTCCCGCAAAGTCTATAACACCCTTAGACCATGCCCCTTGGTGTTTCCCACTTGAGGTTGGTGCTTTGGGCGGGTTTGGTCTGGATTGCTGACATTTGTCACATGTTGCCACCCAGTGTTCAAATGGTTCTGTCTATCCCTGGCCACCATACGTAGCTTCTGGCTTGGGATTTCATTTTCACCAATGCCCAGGTGTCCCTCATGCAACATGTGTAATATTTTTTGTAAGCTGTCTGAAACTATTCACTCTATCACCCCATAGTATACATCCTTTTGAAGATAATCAGTTTGCCAGTTTCGGGAAGGGTTTAAGCTGGTCACTGCTTTCTGTTTCCGGCCATCCTTTTTACCACCCAGCTCAAAACTCATGCCAGTTTGCCGTCTTGATCGCTCTCCTCGCAATGTCTGACGCGGGTTGTTGGTAGGTTGGCAAATGTCTCTATTTGCAGGGTGGATGTGGTGGGTGCAGGGTCATCTTCATAATCTGTTAAAGGGCAACGGCTTTAGTCGTCGGCATACGAAGATGATTTCCCTGGGCGATGTATTAGTTGGTAAGTTATAGGCGGCAAGGAACTCAGACCACCTTTCATCCGGGGAGACAGTATGTTGGGTGGCCTTGTTCCCCCGCCAGGATCCCCAGTAGTGGTTTATGGTCGGTGATTGAGGTGAATTCCCTCCTGTTATAAGTATTCGTGAAACCCACTTCACGCTGGTGTAACCGCTTCAAGGTGCCCCTTGTTGAGCTGCTATAATTTCTTTCTGCCTTTGATAGTGTTTCGAGAAGTAAGCAATCCCGCTTCTCTCCCGTCTGGCAGTGAATGGCTTAGTATAGCTCTGATGCCAAATGGAAGAGGCAATCACAGGTTACCGTTAGTTGGTAGGTCTCGCTGTACGGATGAGGGACTGAATTGTGATCGTGAGGAGATCTTTTATGTTCCAGAAGGCGGCCTCTTCCGGCTTGCCCCAACGACAAACGGAGTCCTTGTCAAGCAGAGCGTTCCCACTGTTGCAAGAGGTTCCACTGTTGTTGCCTTCATGGCAAAAAGAAACTGTGTAGAAATTGTCATTAGTCCCAAGAAAGGCTTGTAATCTGCCTTATTTTGAGGTCTGGGCTTCCCTGTTATTCTTTTAGTTTTTTGTGGGGAGCGGTGGTATTCGTCTTGTCCCACCATGATATCCCAGGAAACTCAACCTTTCAGTGCATAACTGGCACTTTTTTTTTTAACTTTAAGTCCTGCATTTTTAAAATTTTTGATAGGACTTCTCTGAGTCGGCTTCTCAATTGTCTTTGTCTTTGGCCGCTACCAACACATGCAGTCAAATTATTGGCCACTACTGCCTTAATTCCTTGGATAACCGTTTCCATTTAAACTCTGGAACACCCCTGTGGTCCACACTGACTCCGAATTGAGCCTTTTGCACCGGAAAGCCCCCCTGTGCGATCACGATAGTTTGCGCTTCACCAGTCTCAGCATCGATGGCAGCTGTTGATACTGCTTGGCGCCAAGTCAAGCTTCGCAAAGACTTTTCCTCCCCCGAGTGATGTAGGAGGTGCTGTACCACTGGGACTGGTGTCATGCACTTTGTTTGTAGTGCATTGTTTAAGTGTCACTTATAGTCCCCACAAATTCTCACGGACCCGTTTGATTGGAGTGACTATTGGGGCTCTCCCAGCATGCAGCATTTATTGGTTCCAGACCCCTTGTGCGCATGAGCTAATCTAATTGTTTGTCTATTTTGTTTGAGTGCGAATGGTAACTCGGTCGTGGTTTTGAAGATTGTATTGGGGCAAATATTGGTTCAAGCTAAATGATATTGGGGCACCCCTGGTACTTGCCTAATTGTTTCGTCTAAAACACTTCTTGGAATTTTTCTTCATCAGCTCCTCTTCCCAGTCTGTTTCCTCAACATGGGTTGTGCCCATCACCTCGATCCCTAATGCATAAACCATTCTAGACCCAGCAGGCTTGGGCAGTCTCTGTCAACAATAGTGAGTGGAAAGCCACTTTTCCATGTCTTTTTGAACGTTACATGAAGTGTCCAGAATTCCTATTACGGAGATTCTATTCCCCTGATAGTCTTTAGGTGAGTTTCTGGTTCTCCTGCTCTTGTTTCTGTTAAGCTGGGCACTAGCCTCTTAATCATGTCCAAAGAAGCACCATGGAGAGTGATGATCCAGAGAATCCACTCTCCATTCTTCATGCCTGCTCAATGTTTGACCTGCACGTTACTTTTCTTGCGTTTGAGTTTGCGTGAATGGCCGATTGGACCATTTGGATGGGTTTCTTCCCATCGGTCAGTTTGCTGAGCCCACTTGCTGCGTTTTTTGCGGTTCCATCAGTTCTCTGTGAATCTGTCTCGGTTTCTGGGAGGCGTGTTGTCACGTTGTCTTGGGCTGAGTTCCGTTTGTTGCAGCAGAACTTTGGGCAATATGACCCTGTTTTTCACAGTACTGCAAATGGCATCTAAAAAACTGGCACTCAGAACGCGGGATAGGTCGCCGCCGCAACCCATCGCACTGGAAACCCTACTTACGACTTCTCCGCCGGTTGCTCCACTTGCAATCTGTGGGTCTCCTCTTCCTATCATCAGTGTGTGTGATAGATCGACATCCTTCATGGTGCGCTGTTGTTGCTTTGTGACCAGCTTTCAGTTTGTTTTTCAGGAGAGTGTTGGGTCTCCGATGTTGTTGGCCAGTCCCTTGTGTTCATTTTGTCGCATCTTGGCCGCTGATTTCTTTCATGGCTTTGGCTGCCGTGGCTTCAGCAATGGCTTCAGTAACTGTAATGTCTGCCCGAGCCATTAGGCCTGCTCTTGGACACGGGGTCTCTGAGACCCAAGAAACCACACGGTCCCTCAGAGCCTCGTCCATGTCTGAAAAACCACACGTGCCTCCAATGTTCCTCCAATGCTCGCCATGAAATCCCGATGCTCTCTCCGTCCTTTTGATCCGCGACGGATAGAGAATTCGTGTCGCTGTATCAGGTTTGCACGGGCTGGGGCATAGTGGTTCCGAGTAATTCGATCGACGATCTGGCCAAGTCACTCTCCTTCACGTCCTCTGGCTTGGCCAATGCTTTGGCCATCTTGAATACAGCTGGCCTGCAATGCGGTCAGGAACACAGCTCTCTTTCGCGTGGTTGTTTGCATCCTTGAGATTTGTTGCTCTCGAGGAACATGAGGAATCTATCGATGTAAGATTCCCAGTCCTCGGTGCTTGTCCAAATGGGTGTGTGGTGAGTCTCTGCGCCATCTCGTCGTTGTTCAGCTCGTGTCGACATGCCCGACTAGTCTCTCTTGTCTCAGTACTCCCATTCGTCATCGCCAGCGTAGAAAGCGCAGAAATCAGGAGCAATAGGAGACCCAGCGTAACTTCAGCTCTTTATTCAAGTATAGACTGTATAGGCTTTCGTGAGCCACGGCAGCTCTTCTATAGAGCTAGCCGGCCGGCTCTCACCCAATGGACAGCTTTTCTGAATCTCCCGCGATCAGTTCGTCCAATCACAGGAGGATTCCTTACTAACCAAATCACCGCGTGCGCCAATCAGGTTAGGGTATTACAAGAATGTTAATATGTAACAAAGGGGAAGGTGTGCAGGGTTAGGATTAGGAACTTCATAAGTCATAAGCAGTGATGGGGTTCAAAACTTTTTAATACCGGTTCTGTGGGCATGGCTTGGTGGGCATGGCTTGGTGGGCATGGCAGGGGAAGGATACTGCATATCTCCATTCCCACCCCATTCCTGGGGAAAGGTTACTGCAAATCCCCATTCCCTCCCCACCCCACTAACCTGCTTTGCAGCTGTGTTCTCCTGTTCCGGGCAACCAAAGAAGACCCAGCCAATCATCTGGGACTTAGGAGGCAGAGAATAGATGGGGGAGGAGCCAATCAGAGGTGGGATTTGCAGGTTCTCCAAACTACTCAAAATTCCCACTACCAATTCTTCAGAACTGGTCAGAACCTGCTGAATACCACCTCTGGTCATAAGTCTTCATAACTTTATAAGACCCGCAAGAAAGCAACACTTAAGGGAATTGATCTGGGAAATGCCTACTGTCGGGCTTCATGAAACAACTCGCTCGACAGCATTGGAAGATTAAGGGCTTGAAGGAGATGAACAAAAAGAAACATTCCTGCCAGATGACGTCTGCACACTGACTAGTTTAGATTGATGAGGGGGGAATATAAACACTTCATTACATACCCACCATCAGCAATGCAGCATTAATGAAGAGGAACATCATAGTAATAAATTCATAGAGACAACTTTTGGCAGGGTGGGTAAATAAATCAAGAGAGAACAACTATAAGAACGGGCGGAGTAAGGGGTAGTTGGAAATCATGGCTTAGTTAGTAGTTTGTGATGTAGACCATAGAATTAGAGTGTTAATAGGGCAATTGGGACACGAGTGCAGGGCAGAGATAGACAGTAATTAGGTGGCTGGAGTGAAGGGATAAATTACACTGAAAGATGATTGATTTCAGTGTTAACCTTGTTCAGTTTAACTGTGCTTGCCGGTTACTGTACTAGGAACAATAAAAAGAAAAAAGAATACAAACCTATCTGTTTGCAATTTCTTACCTAGCATTCACAGAACTGTAGAAGCGCGGGAAAAAGAGACTTGAGACCAGCATAACTTCAGCTCTCTATTAAAAGGTATAGATCTGTGCTGGACCTGCGAGCTGCGGCAGCCCTTCTTATAGAGCTTTCTGGTGGCTCACATCCAATGACAGCTTTCTGAATCTCCCACGATCGGCACAGCCAATCGCGGTTGATTCTTTACGAATCAATCACAGTGCAGTCCATATTGACCAATCAGATGAGGGTATTCCAATAATGCTAATATGGAACACCCTTCCCCTCTTGATTTGGTCCATCCTACGTGACGTAGTCCCATAGATAGGCGGGGCTTTTAACCTGCCTCCTTGACCTGCACAGCTCAATTGTTGCGTGGTCTTCAGCTGGTTCTGATGGGATCTTTGTCACTCCTGCTCTTCTGTATGGAACCGCCTGGAAGAGTGAGTCAGGCCTTTCACTGCAACTCCCACCTGGTCTACTGGGGTCCGTTGAGTTGTCAGCTTCTTGGAGTCTTTTGCACAGGAAAGCCCCCCTGTGGGTCATGATGGTTTGCGCTTCCGCAGTCTCGGTGTCGACTGGCAGCTGCTGGTATGCCTGCACCAGGTTGAGCTTCGCGAAGACTTTTCCTCCCCCGAGTGAGCGTAGGAGGTCCTGTACCACCAGAACTGGGTACACACTCTATTGCAGTGCATTATTTAGGGTTGCCTTGTAGTCACCACAAATTCTCACTGACCCGTCTGGTTTTATTGGGGTGACTATTGGGGTCCCCCAGTGTGCATGATCTATTGGCTCCAGGACCCCTTGCGTGATGAGCTTGTCTAGTTGCTCATCGATTTTAGGCTTGAATGCGAATGGAACTCGCCTCAGTTTCAGACAGATTGGGGCAATGTTGGGGTTCACATTAAATGATATTGGGGACCCCCGGTACTTGCCTAATTGTCTGTCGAAAACCTCTTGGAAGTCCTTNGTTTCCTCGACGTGGTTGATGCCCATCACCTCGATTCCTAATGGCATGAACCATTCCAGTCCCAGCAGGCTTGGGCGGTCTCTGTCCACGATGGTTAGTGGAAGTACTTTCCCATGATTCTTGAAAGTAACGTGGAAATGTCCAATTCCTATCACAGGGAGACACAGAGACATGTAGTCTTTGATGATTAGTTTTTGACTCTCCAGCTCTCATTTTTGTAAGCTGGGCACTAACCACTTGATTGTGTCCCATGATACCATGGAGAGGTAGGATCCGGAACCCACTTCCATGTTGTACGGCCTGCCTTTGATGCTGACCTGCACATGCACCTTTCTGGCGTCGGTGTTGTTTGTGTGCCCAATGGTGACTGTTTGGTGTGTCTCTTCTCTCCGTCGGGCTTCGCTGAGCCACTTGCTTCAACCCTCGCAGCTCCAACGGTTCTCTGTATGTTTGTCCCGGTTCCTGGGGGGCGTATTGTCATGTCGCCTCGGGCTGTAGTTTCTTTAGTTGCGGCAGACCTTGGCAATGTGCCCCTGTTTCTCACAGTACTGGCAAATGGCATCTAAGAACCAGCACTCTGAACAGGTGTGGTCGCCGCCACATCCGGTGCACTGAAAACCTGACTTATGACCTCTCCGCTCCCATCGGTCTCATTCTGCTTGCAATCTGTGGATCTCCTCCTCCTCGTCTTCGGTATTGGGGGAGGAATCGACATCCTCATGGTGTACTGTTGTGGCTTTGTGACCAACCTCGGGTCTTTTCTCTGGTGATGAGTTGGCTTCCGAAGTTATTTGCCGGTCCCTTGCGTTCATTTGCTGCATCTTGGCCTCTGACTTCTTTGTGGCCTCGGCTGCGGTGGCTTCAGCTATGGCCTCGGTGACCGGAATGTCTGCCCGAGCCATTAGTCTGCTCTGGAGTTTGGGATCTCTTAACCCGAGAACCACGCAGTCTCTCAGAGCCTCATCCATGTTGGAGAAACCGCACACACCCTCGATGTTTCTTAGGACTGCCACAAAGTCCCCGATGCTCTCTCCATCCTTCTGATGGAACTTAAGAAATACAGAGAGAGTGGCAAAAGAAATACAAAAAGATAGCAAGGGAGGCAAAAAGAAAATTCCAGGAATATAGTTCCCAAGTTATGAAGACAGGTAGTAAAAGATTATTCCAATATATTAGAAACAGGAATCCATCCAGGGAGGCCATTGGTCCCTTAGACGAGGACGTCAAAGCGGTGCTCAGAGAACATTAAAAATTAAAGAAAATTGCAGAGAAGTTGGACAAATTCATTGCTTCCATTTCCATCTGAGAAAATTTGAGGGAGATCCCTGACCAGGAGCTTCTGTTCTCAGGAAGGGAATAAGATGCATTGAAACTCATATTGATGACAAGAGACAAAGGCTTAGGCCTGATTGACAAATTGAATATAAACAAATTTCCAAGCCCTGATGGCACCTACCCAAGGGTTATTAAGGAGCTTAAAGCTGAGGTTGTGGATTTCTAACTAAAATATGCCACTTGTCTCTACATTCAGCCTCTGCATTTGAGGACTGGATGGTGGCCAACATAACTCCAACTTTTAAGAAGGATTCAAGGGAAGATCCAGGAAATTATAGGCCTGTCAGCTTAACATCTGTTCTGGGAAAGATAGTGGAAACTGCTGTTAAAAGATAGAATTACCAAGTATTTAGAGATGCAGGCGTTACTCAAAGATACTCAACATGGCTTAACTAGAGGTAGGTCCTCTCTAATTTAATAGGAGTTTTTGTGGGTCTTAATAAATATATGGATAAGAATGAGCTGAAAGAAATTATCCATGTAGATTTTTTCAAAAAGATTTTGTTAAAACCTTTTAACAAAGGCTTCTCAGTTCGCTTAACAGCCATGGAAGCAAAAAAGGCAAATTTTATGGATAAGCAACTGGCTAAAGTTTTCATCAATGGTGATTTCTCACAGTGGAAGGACTAGTGGGAAAAGTAAACACAAGCAGAGAGGAGTTTCAGTTTCACAGCAGCAACCAGCTTTAGTACAGAACAGCTGAGCTAAGCCACACCCAGGCTCCTTACTGCCTCCTTGCTCACACAACAAATACTGTTTCAGTTTTCATGTTTCATTTTCCAAACAGCCCTCAACTCTCTCACACACTGACAGGAATACTGATGGATGCTGGTAGGCACATTTTTTCCTTTATTTTCCTCCCTAAAAATTAAGCCCGATCACATAGTTTCATAGTGAAGCATGGGTATATAATAATTAAAGTACACAAACCAATGCACAGTGTAGGTAAGTGGGAAAGGAGAAACTGTTTTCTCCTTCACAAAATACTAGAACCAGAAGTCGCTCAATGAAATTGAATCCTGGAAGAATCTGGAATCCAGAAAGCACTTTTGTTTACCACAAGGTGAAATTCAACTTTGGACTTTATTACCATAAATTGGGGTGCTGATTACCAACTAGGCTGGCTTCAAAAGAGGGCTGATTCCCATGGAAGTGATGGGAAATCAGTGGCCATCTGCCTTAATGGCACTGGGATCTGACTCTGAAGCCCCACTGCTGGGAGACAGTAGGTTTCCTTCTACAGTTGGTTGGCCATTGTGAAACAGATTACTGGAGTAAATGGACCAGCGACCCATTTACTTGGAAATTCAAGGAACTAATCTTGGGACTTGGGAAATAAATAAGAATAGAAAAACCTTAATCTAAAATTGATTTTGAAGAAAAGGAAAATATGAGAAGAAGGGAAGGAGACATAAGTTCCTTTGACTCTTAACTAACACTAGACCAGCTGACAAACAATCCAAGGGCCATGTGTGAAAGCTTTCCCCTTTCTAACTTCCATCATTTGCCCAGTGCTCAAAATCGGTTTATAAGTACTTAAGAAAACAATGCAATTCCTAACAACAGTCAAAATTGCTCCCCTCAGAGGCAGTCATGTTGTAAAGATTTCATGTTCACCACATACTGCAAAAAGAAAGAAACATCCTCCTTTCCTGGCCACACAATTCTGTATCTCAAGTTCAGTGGGAAGAAAGTAAAATCCAGCAGGCCCTAATTTGATCTATTTCAGAGACTCTTAGGGAAGGAAATGGCAGGATGTGCATTTCTGATGGGGAGCTGAACTGAGTTAACAGCTCTGCTTCGAAGCGGACTCCCCTTTCGTTTTGTTGTCTTCCCTCTGTGTATGACTGTGTGAAATTGAAGAGGCATTCTGTACTTTCCTTGGCTGAAACATTTCCTTCCTTGGCAACACTGCTCCTGAGAGATTGCCTTCTGAGAAGTTGATGTCTCCAAGAAAGAGAGGAAAAGACTTGAGCCCAGAAGAGGAATAGCAATTCATAAGCACAGTCTGTCTCATATACACTCAGGCATATACACTTGCACATAGATGCACATCATTCTGTCTCTCCATCTGCTACCTCTGTCTCTCTGTCTCTTTCTCTCCCCCTCTCTCCCTCTCTCGCCCCCCTGCTCTCTCCTTCTTCACTATTTTTTCTCTCTGAAAAATAGGCAGCCATAGAAATAATAAAGTCATCCCCATTGACCCCAGTATAAAAGGACATTTGCCAAATTCCAGATGTCTTTTTGTTGAGCTGCTCAGGCCTTCCTGGGTTATAGGTGCCAAAGATGGCTAGAGGGATATTGTTGAGCTCTGGAAAAGAAAATGGAACCACAAGCCAAGTTCTAAATGAGCCAAGGTTTGGAGGTGCCTTACATATTAAATTTCCCCATTTTCTTATACTGAAACCATAATCGTTAAGTAAAACTTATGCCAAATCTGTGTTCCAGGTTTTCTGCAAATGAAGCACCTTTGTTTTAGACCCTATGTTTAGGGTTCTTTAGAATTCCTTCAGAATTTCTTTGGTGATGTTTTTCCAACATCTGTTTTTTTAATATGAGCAGAGTTGCTGTTGATTTGTAATCTCTCTCTCTCTCTCTCTCTCTCTCTCTCTCTCCATATTAATTCGGGCTCCCTGGCTTTTGTGGATTCTGAAAAAGATCCTTGGGGAAAGGTTAGATATTTTCGATGTTCACGGCTCACAGGAAAGGAGTATCAAGATATTAACCAACACTGCACCATCACATCATGACATTGGTCTCATTTGTCCTTCTCCCCCTTCATATTCTTCTGAGTTTAGATGAACTATTCTTTAGAATAGTTAGGAAGCTCTATGATGGGTTTTCCAAGCAATGAAATACTGTGCAAAGCTTGTTGCAAAATTAAATCATTTGGGTTGCTTGGACATTAACAAGCAATTGAGCTCCATAAATTATAACAAGAAAAAGGGACACCAAAGGCAATAAAGAATGGAAGGAGGACTACTACAGGGCAATAAAGTGCTCATGAGATTTTTCAGTAGTGTCACACACAGTGTGGGTCATGATCTCTCCTCGTCTGTGTCTCCAAGAAAGGACCACCTGGCATTCTCCCATCCTTCCTTGTTTATACAATTCCTCCACCCACATAAAAGAGGATACTTCTGTGTTATATGTACATAATACAACAGAAAGAAAGCTTGCCAAGTTGTACACTATTAGATTTGGAAACATTGTTCGAAAGCAGCTAGAGCAAACCTCTGAATTAAATCACCAAAAAAACCAACTGAGCGGTCAAATCATATCACATCCTTGCAAGTCAATTCTAACAGACAAAGCTTCCTTCACATCAACCAGATTCTAGGATTCAATTTGAAGGCCCCCAACTGAACTGATTTTCTAAATTGATCCCACAGATTCCAAAGTTGAAAAGGAACATTTCATGTATTGAATACAACATGGTTGAAGGGGATGTTGCCATGACTTGATCTGTGAAGGTCAATTACATCTACATCTCAGCAGAGGATAGTCTTTGACGTTTGATGGAACTTGTCTGGGGTCAGATGTGAAGTCAAGTCAGGGTCAGTTGGTGCCTGGATGAGAGAGTTTCAAACAGGAACATGGGTATAATCTAGACTAGGTGTCAGCCTTGGAAGCCATTTTTCACTTGGAAGCTTCAAGGCTGCCACATTCACTGCCTGGGAATTTGGGAGTGGGGAATTTCATCGTGAAGTAGAAGATTAGACACAATATTCTTTCTCAGAGAGTCAAGGACATGTTGCCCTGCACCGGGAGGGGAGTGACTGGAAGGATGTCTCCAGTTGGGATAACGATTTGATTGGGCCATGTGATGGACTCATGGATGCAGGGGATAGATTTTTTATTTCTCTTTTGGGAAGGGAAAACCTGGAACTCTCCAATTCGAGTTTTCCCAGATGTGCCAATATGACAATTCTAATAAAATGGAAGGTTGGAGAAATGTTTGTCTCGTAGTTTATTGGTTTAGAATTAGTTAGTTGGAATGCTGATACTAGGCTGATTGACAACCATTGATTACTGTACCACTGTCAAGAAAATTATGTGGCTGATAACTACCACAAGGATATTAACTTGCTTCTTACTGGAAAATTTGTCTAACTCCCTCTTTGTAAAAATGGTTCAGTAGGTTGTGGATAAATGCTTAAATGCCTAAAATAATTTTGTATCATCAACATAAATCTGACCTAGATTTTTAATTCAAATTGGAAACCATTCTTTGAATATCTCAAAATATGGTTTTGTACTGCAATCAAAATTTGGGGATTTTTATGTATAGAGACTATACTTCAGTTTTATGGCATACTTACAGCAGAACAGATTCCCAGTTTTGTTACAATCTATTGTATCTTGTAATTTTAAGTGGTGATTTATATTCTGTTCTTGATATCTATCCTTGCTTAAAGCTTAGTAATGATTTAAATAGTGATTTTAAAAGTCATTTAAAGTAATCGACAGTATTCAGTTATTCATAATTGACTGATGGCATCTGGAAAACTCTAACCACCATAACTTTTTATTTATTTGTGTTTGAATATGTTTTTGTTTTCTAACTTTGATTTGTGTTTGTTTATATACATTCTCTCAAAAGTTAAAAAGAAACCAGGAAAAGAAAAAGAAAAAATACCTGGAGTGTTTCTGAAATCATCTGTCAAGTTCAGTGCTCCAGAAATTTTCTTTTTTATTAGATGCAAATATATAAAATAGCCCTGCTAACCACAGAAATATGGATAAATTCAACTATCTGTTTTGATTTGACTTCTTTAAGCCATAAGCTACAAGCTAGGAAGCTGGGAGTTCTAGTCTCACCTTTGGTATGAAAGCCAACTAGGTGACTTTGGACCAGTCCCTCTCTCTCTCTACCAAATCCACCTCATAAGATTATCATTGTGGAGAAAATAGGAAGAAAAATGAGTATTAGGCATGTTCATCACCTTGAGATAACTATACAAGCAATAAAGGTAGAATTAAAAATAAAAATGAGCCATGGATACTAAACCTGCCCTGCATATGCTCAGCATGAGACATTGGCTCCATAGCTAATATTTTTCAACATGGTTTTGGATTATGTGTAACTGTATTATATATATATTTATTACATGAGGACATGTTAAGACTGGCTCCCAAAACTCTATGCTCTGGTTTTATTATTAATATTGCTGGTGTTTGTAATGAATCTTTGAAAGAAAATGCTTTAAATTGTCTTTTCAGAGAGACGGTAACATCTGTGAAATTCTCACTGGTAAAATTTTGCTTTTCTTTCAAAATAAACTGTTCAAGAGGTTATGGAAGATCTTCTCCAGCATTCAGCAATCGATCTGGCTGCTCCTGCTGCAATAAATTTTCCAATCCCATGGGTTGGGATACCAGAGTAACAGAATAACAGAGTGAAAGGGATCTTGGAGGTTTTCTAATCCAATCCCTTGCCCAAACAGGAGAGCTTATATAATTTTGAGACAAGTTACTGTTCAGTCTCTTCTTGGAAAGATTGTGATGGAGTACCCACAACTTCTGAAGGCAAGCTGTTCCACTGGTTACTTATTCTCAGTGTCAGGAAATTTCTTCTGAGTTCGAGGTTACTTCTCTCCTTGATTACTTTTTATCCATTGTCCTGCCCTCAGGTGCTTCAGAGAATAATTTGACCCCCTCTTCTTTGTGGTACAGTGTGTGTATGTGTGTGTGTATGTGTGTAAAAGTATACAGCTAAAGAGACTGTGGGATGATAGAAATGTAAAAGGCAGTGGCACCAGCAACACCTTTCTTCACACTCTCTTAAATGCCAAGACATACATTTCAAAGGAATTCTCAAGTACCATGAGAATAAGGTAGAAACAGAGAAGCTCCTTTTAAAAGAAAGAAAATTGCTCAGCAGGTTGCCTTATGGCATTATCTAATATACTCTCTGGATTCCTAATATTCTCAATACAGAATATTTGGAATAAAATACATTCATTGCCATTCACTGCAATGTTAATATTCTGGCGGTGTTTTTATTATTCTGCTGCTTTTCTTATTTTTCATATGCGATCCGAGTAGAAATGGTCTCTGAACTCACTTGCCTGCTGCAAAATGCATGAAAGAAATAAAATCTAATGAAAGAGATAATCGTTTAAAAATATGCTTGTTGGGGCTTTTCTTCTCAATCAGGCACCAATTATAGTTACACTTCCTTTTTTCTCTCTCTCTCCCTTTTTCTCTCTCCTGCAAGGTGGATGATCAGCAGGGAAACATTTGTTCCAGGTCACGAATTGGCTATTGGGGGGAAAAAAACTTAAACAATCAGCCATTTTCCCCTTTTTCAACACACAGCAGTGGAAGCAAAGAGGTCACCCTCAAAAGTTCATAAAAAGGAAAGAGAAAATGCTGCCGTCTGGTTCTTTCCTACCCTGGTCAGTAGTTTGGAAATTGATCGACAATAACTGCAGCTAACTGGGGAAGTAGTTTTCTGCCAACAGACAGGGATCAAAAGCCACACAAATAAATATACATGAACCAAACACAAGCAGCTGGAAGGCTCTGAAAAGGGTCCACTAATAACCTCGGAAATGAAAGAGAGCTCAGCAGATCAAAGGATCATTATGACGATTAAAAGCTTATAGCAAACTTGCTGTGAAATTTAAGCGACTGAATTTAGAAAGTTGCCACCGTACAATGGTGTATTTAATGTTCTGAAAGAAGTGTTCCCCACCCCCTAGAAAGAGCCATGCTGCGATGGAAAACTCTTTAAGCTGGAGCTTTTGTTCTTAAATTGCACAGAGAGAGGCTGCCTGTTCAAAATCCACACTTTCAAAGAATGTATTCTCCCCATTCCTACTGTGGATACAGTGCAGAGTTTCGCCTAAGTGGGAGAAGTCCTGCAGTTTTGAAAAGGTTGCATTGGCAAGCTGAATGAGGTTTGAAAAGCACAAAGAAGACATTTTTGGGGATGAGGGAGGTCTAATAAGAAGGACCTAAAATTTACTCCTGTAATTGTTCGTGGGCCACAGAGTGGTAATTAGCCATTTTTTGATAAAAACTACTTAAGAATGGAAACAGGTTGATCTACTCAAAATAAACAGGATCAGGTCTGTAATATTTTTCCCAGTAAGATAAAAGCGATGTTCTTGGTTATATTTTTAAGGATCAAGGGTTGGATTAGAGTAGCATGCTGGGAACCAGGAACTCCTATGGAGGGAGGTGTCAGAAATTACAAGATGGTGGCTGCATGGATGAGGCCAGGAAAGCTTCACAAGTTGATAGTTAATACCTTTTGGGGGGTAAGTATCAACTACATCAGGGGTGTCAGACTTGATTTCACTGAGGGGCATATCAGGATTGTTTGGCTTTGGAGGGACAGGGGACAAGGCCAGGGGATATGGTCAACATGCTCTCACTTGTGTTGGGGGGGCATCTGTGGTAGCCCAAGCACTCTGCCAGTGAAAATGGGTTCCCAAGCTCTGTTTCCAGCTGTGACGGCCTCCTCCAACCCTCTGCCAGGAAAATGGAGCAAGGGAAGGTCGCACAAAGTCTGTTTTCAGCTGTGATGGATTCCTTCATCCCTCTGCCAGGGAAAATGGAGCTCAGGAGGACCACTTCTGGCCCTTGCAAGCTCTGTTTTCACTGGCAGAGACACCTAAAATAGACACCAAACATCAAAAACATCATCAAAGAAGCACAACAAATAATGTTCTTCCTGCACCAACTCAGAAAGCTCAAACTGCCCAAGGAGCTGCTGATCCAGTTCTACAGAGGAATCATTGAGTCTGTCATCTGCACCTCTAGAACTGTCTGGTTTGGCTCTGCAACCCAACAGGACAGACACAGACTTCAGAGAGTAATTAGGACTGCAGAAAAAACAATTACTACCCTACCTTCAATTGAGGACCAGTATACTACATGAGCCAAAAAGAGGGCTGTGAAAATATTTACAGACCCCTCACATCCTGGATATAAACTGTTTCACACCAGAACAACTAGACACAAGGACAGTTTTTTCCCGAATGCCGTCACTCTGCTAAACAAATAATTCCCTCAACACTGTCCAACTATTTACAATGTCTGCATTACTATTATTATTAATCTTCTCATCACTCATTATCATCCATCCCCTCCCACTTGTGACTGTATGATGGTAACTTTGTCGCTTGTATCCTTACGATCTATATCGACTGTTTCCTAGTATGATTTGATGGCTT
Organism: Laticauda laticaudata; assembly: GCA_004320025.1. Lineage (NCBI taxonomy): Eukaryota > Metazoa > Chordata > Lepidosauria > Squamata > Elapidae > Laticauda > Laticauda laticaudata. Next base: position 48,689 of record BHFT01006087.1, read on the forward strand.
ATTGTACCCTATGACTATCATCAAGCCTTGCACCTTATGATTCTTGACTCTTGATGAATGTATCTTTTCCTTTCTGTACACTGAGAGCATTTGCACCAAGACAAATTCCTTGTGTGTCCAATCATACTTGGCCAATAAAGAATTCTATTTCTATTTCCAGGGGAGCCCCATGGATGAGATCAGGCCCTGGGCCTTGAGTTTGACACTCCTGAATTACATGATATGGGCTGCTATATTGATTATTATTATTTTTACAATACCAACGTTTCTTAGCATAGTTGTCAAGTGAATCACATTTGTTAAGTTGGCCACATGGTTGTTAAATGAATCTGACTTCCCCATTGACTTTGCTTGTCAGAATGTCACAAAAGATGATCACATGACCCAAGACACTGCAACTGTAATAAAGACATGTCAGTTGCCAAGCATCTGAATTTTGATCATGTGACCATGCAATGGCCATAAATATGAAAAAGTCTTTTTTTTTAAGTGCCTCACACAAACACCAAACAAATGGTTGTAAGTTATGGACTAACTAAACCACGGGTCCCCAAACTTGGCAACTTTAAGACTTGTGAATTTCAACTCCCAGAATTCAACTCCAGCTATGCTGGCTGGAGAATTCTGGGAGTTGAGGTTTGGATACATCTGAACCAGACTGTCTTTCTTATATCAACAATCTTGAATTTTTGAATTCTTAAATACATGAATGTCTTTTAAGATCTCCAGGTCCATTTACATTTTTAAGAGCCAAACAATGCCCTTAATTTTCCAATTACAGCTGAAACCCTCTTTCAGGCCATGTTACTCCAGTTGTTTTGATGGATTCATCCTTGCCGGGCTGCCTAACAAATAAGCAAGACAGCAGCTGCTTGATATTTTTTTCCCTGCCACTTGTTGTATTTGCCATTCCCAGAAGAGATTTGTTGGGGAGACAAGTTTGAAATATATTCTAAATAAATTGTGGGGTTCCATTTGTCTCTCACCAGGGGTATGTTCACAGTATGTTTCCCTTGTAACATCAACTTTCCTCGGCAGCTGTTGTCATTCTCTACAATTTGTTGGAGATTTGCACATGTCACTTTGCAAAAAAAATAAAAAAATAACCTGAAATGTTAAGGATTCTGAATATCTCTCAAGAACCTTTTTCCTCATTTGGGTTCCTTACTGATTAGTGAACTCAGTATTGGGACCATGGAGAATAGACTCAAGGGAATCTTTTGCACCAATGAGAAAAAGCTGTAAGGAGACTTATGTTCATAATCTAAAACAAGAAGACAATGTACACATCAGTTCTGTACCAGTTAGATCAAGGTCACACTTAAGTCTACAAATGATTTAGAACTATAGTGTGAGGCAGATATCCCAGTCCATTAAGAGAGATAAATTTTGGGTATAGTATTGAATTGGAACACTGGAAAAAATTGTGGGAGAAAAATTACAAATTAACAATGTCAGTAGCCTACAAAGAAAATCTGTACAAAATGTTTTACCATTGGCATTTACCCTTGGCAAGATTGGTCAAAATGTTTCCAAACAGATCGGCGAAATGCTGGAGATGTAACTATAAACAAGAAACTTTCTTTCATATGTGATGGACCTGTCCAAAAGCTAGGAAATACTGGCTTAAAGAATTGGCTCGAAGAAATCACCAAACAAAAAATTGAGATGAAACCAGAACTATTTTTACTGGGCATATTAAGACAAAATATCTGCAAAAAAAACTGCAATACATTATACTCCATATAATAACCATGGCCAGAAGTGCTTTTGCTCAAAATTGGAAACAAGACAACACTCCTCCTGATGTAATGATCATAAAAATCGGTTCTTGAGTGTGCAGAGGTGGACAGGTTAACTATGGAATTAAAAGAGAGAAGAAACAGAATATTATAAGATCTGGAATATATGGTATAATTGATTAGAAAACAGAAGTAAAGTTGTTACATGAAAAGTATGTAGGAGCTACAGTAAAATGGGGAAATACTCTGTATTTGTGTGTGTGTGTGTGTGTTTGTATGTAATATATACAATAGTAACCTATATAATTAGAAACTATGTCAGTATGAGTGAATATAATACTAGAACCCTGTAATGAGTGGAAATGTGGTGTTATGGTGGCAATATGATTAATAAAAATTTACTTTAAAAAAAGAGATATAAGTTTTAAAAAATAAAGCAAATTCTGCTTTATAAATATGGTATATAAACAATTTAAAAAGATATTGAGATTCTAAAAAGAGTGCAGAGAAGAGCAACAAAGATCATTTGGGGACTGAAGGCTCAAACGTATGAACAACCATTGCAGGAATTGGGTATGTCTAGTTTAATGAAAAGAGGATACAAGGGTAACATGACACAAATATTCCAATATTTGAGGGTCTGCCAAAAGGAAGAGAGAGTCAAGCTATTCTCCAAAGCACCTGAGGGCAGGACAAGAAGCAATGGGTGGAAACTAAGCAAAGAGAGAAGCAACCTAGAACTAGGGAGAAATTTTCTGACAGTGAGAACAATCAGTTAGTGGAACTCCAGAAGCCTCCAGAAGTTGTGAATGCTCTGACACTAAAACTTTTTAAGAAGAATTTGGTAGGGTTTCCTGCTTGAGCAAGAGGTTGGATTAGAAAACCTCCAAGGTTCCTTCCAGCTCTGTTATTCTGTTCTAAAAACCAATGAACGCTATTCCAAAGTTTCCTACATAGCCCAGTCACAATTTTGCAAGCTACATATTAAAAAATATTTGTCAAGATGAGATTAACTTCTTGTGTTCTTCTTGTGGGGATTAACCAAAGGACACATCCTAAGGGACATCCACAGTCCAGATCATATGGAATCCTCAAGAGCATCAAATATGTTGTTGCAACATCTAGGACAGGAATAAAGAACTTGGCTAAACCAAATGTCGGGATCAACCCAAGAATGACATAGAAAAATCAAGCATATTCAGTTATTTATTAACTTGTTCCTTATAGACAGAGTGTTGCCAGACTAAACCGATACTACTGTCACTCTAACAGATGTACCTAGGGAGATTCTAGGGAATGGATATCTTAACTCTCTTTCTCTGTCATAATCCAGCTCTGGATTATGCAATCTCTTATCACAGACACACACACACACACACACACACACACACACACACACCATGTTCTTACAATGATCTCCCTCTTTCCTGGGAAATTGTCTTTTCACCGTAGTCCATCCCACCACAACCCTCTTTGTAGACACAATTCATCTCACCAAAATAAAACTATATTAGGTGTAGCACAATATGGAGGGCAATCAGGTCTGGCCAACAAAGTTCCAAAAAGTCACTAAAAGGCAGCAAGTAATTTAAAAAATTCTAATTCCTGCTGTCATCTACTGGTCACCAGGATTTCTGCAAGCCACATCTGAACTATAGGGTGCAGGCATCCCTCATTATTCATAGAATACATTCAGGCTTCCCTCCAAATCCACCTATAAAATGGTTCATTCTCTTCTGTTTTTTTATCCTTGCTGGGAAGCTTATTGTGTCTAATTTATGTTCTCATGTTTGGGAGGAAAGAGTGAAACTTCTCATATAAAGGTATTAGCTACCACTGAACACTCCTTCCAAACTCCAAAAAGTGAATAAATCAAAATACCCCCAGAAATAAAATGCAATTCATCTGGTCTAAAAACCAGAGAACATACAGTGGTTCAGGATTACATATCATTAGAATTACCACTTCTGCATCAAAAAATATCAGTTAGCCACTAGAGGGAAGCAAAGAATAGGAATTCTTAGTAGAATTCTCTGCTGCCCTCTAATGGTCATCGACCCTCAAAAGATGAAAATTAGAATTCTTTTAAAATCAGACCAATTTCTTGTGAACTTCTTCCAAAGGGGAGCCCAATCTGCATGCATTCCAAATAAAATAGGAGGCTCACCAACTGAAAAAATAGCTCTCAGTATTGAAAGTGTATGACCTTTAAGCACAAGTTATGTATAAATATTGATACAACAGGAGAAAACGTCTCTGTCTATCAACTCTTTAAAGAGAAGCAGAAAAAAGCTTTATAAATCCAGCCCAGAACCTGTGTTGCTTTTGCTCTGCTTTCTAGATATCAAATGGGGTTTTAAAAGACTCTCCTTTTCAAAAGAGAGAGACAGAGACAGAGAGAGCAGGTCCAATACATCCTGTGTACTTTCCACCTTTTTGATTTAGTGTCTTCAAGAAATTTTGTACTCTTTTGTTTAATCTCTGCTACCACCTCTGTTCAAGAAGGGGAAAAAAGAACTTCCTTGACTCTCATCCTTTCCTTTCTTCTCACATTTTGCTTTTGCAGAGCTGATCATGGACATTTTTTTATGTTTCTACTCCCTCTTGGCTACTTTTGCCACCATTAATACCTTTCCACCAGGATCTCTCATGCAACACTTTGGTCCAAACAATTTCCCATTCATTGTCTTATTCCTAACCAATCTGTTATTGACCTCTTCCCAGGCATTTGCTTTGACGTCATTTAACCTTGGTTGTCTACAGTGTCTTTCCACCTGATTCATGGGCTCTAAAAGAGGCATTTAGCACTGTCACATCATTTCCTAGCACTGACAGCCCTGAGAATTTAACAAGCCTGCTGAATTTGATACCTTCAGGGTTTCACATCCCCAACTATAAAAATCATTTTTACATCAGGACAGATGAGAAATGGGGTCCTTTGGAGTTTTTGAAGGCATCTGCCAATGCTAAATGTACCAAATAAAGGTCCACAGAATCAGCCTATTCTTCTAAACTGTCATCTAAAGCTGGCTGGGGAATTCTGAGAGATGAAGTCCAGAAATCCTAAAATTGCCAAGGTTGAGAAACACAGGGTAGGGTGCTAAATTTGGACTGAAATATTCAAATGACCATTAACAAAAGCAGTGATCTCAATTTCTGAAGTACAGATCTGGTAGATCTAGTAAAGTGTGCAACACATCCCCATATCTATACCCAACCATCTTAAAGGTGCAAAAGGTACATGCAATTCTATCCAAAGAAAAATCTCTACAATTTTTCTAATGTTGCCTATGAAGATTCTCAGTCATCCAGGTCATGGTTGTCCCAAAGGTGCTTTTTCGAGAGGCAACTGGACTTCCTTGTTTTTCTTTGAAGATGTTCTGCTTCTCATCCAAGAAGCTTCTTCAGCTCTGACTGGAAGGCGGGGAATGGAAGGATTCATACTCCTTGCAGACAGATGGTCATTTGCATTATTTTAGAGAGTCATTGAGACCACTTGGAGATTCATCTGTGTCCTCAGGGTCACCTGAGTAATGCAAATGGATGTGGAGCCTTCTTGGAACTCCTGAAAGGCTGTGTTGTAGATTGGAGATAGATGGTGTATCCCTCCCTCTCTGTGAGAGGGGGATCTTCAATTTTGGCACAGATGGACTCTTTGACCCCTCTTTCAAACCAGTGGTCCTCTCTGTCCAAAATGTGGACTTTGCTTTCTTCAAAAGAGTGGCCTTTGTCTTTTAAATGCAGATGGACTACTGAATCTTGTCTCTGATTTTTCTAATGTTCTCTTTCCTGGTGACTATGCATGTACCATCAGCTCTTTTAGCTCTCTTAGATATATAGAAACCAATGGACACAAGAGTGCAAAAACAAAAATACTATGTCCCTGCAAGAGAATATAGAAGTCTGACCTGCAGTGGTAGGATTCAAATTTTTTTACTACCGGTTCTGTGGACATGACTTGTTGGGCATTGTGTAGCTTGGTGGCATGGCTTGGTGGGTGTGGGAGGGGAAGGATACTGTAAAATCTCCATTCCCTCTCCACTCCTGGGGAAGGTAACTGCAAAATCCCCATTTCCTACCCACCCCACTAACCTGCTTTCCAGGTCTGTTCTCCTATGCAGGGCAACAAAAGAAAACCCAGCCAATCAGCTGGGACTCAGGAGGCAGAGAATTGATGAGGGCAGAGCCAGTCATAGGTGGTATTTGCCAGTTCTCCGAACTACTCAAAATTTCTGGTGCCATTCTCCAGAACTGGTCAGAACCTGCTGAATACCATCTCTGATGAGTTGACCTGAAGGCATTGCAAGAGCTGTAAAAGATTTGAGTCTTAAGCTAAGCATAAGAGAAAAAAATTGAAAGGGAAAATATGTAGAATAGTGTGGTTGAAGGTACAATGTCCTGCTTAATTCATCAGCAATTTCTTTTGTTATTGTTCATAATATTCTAGGTCATTCCAAAAAGACATTCAATAAACTGATCAGCTGAATATTTGTGTGAGATTAAAGAAGATCAGAACGTGTTTATAGGGTATCATTTGCCATGTACTCTCTTCACTGTCATGGAGGGGAGAACTTGGAATTCATCCCAGCTCAAAAATCCCAGCACATTATCATCCCAGACTGATAATGTGCTGAGTCATGTTCCTAGATTATAAAATTCCCACCTGTCAATCCTGAGTTATTGCTCTGCAAATACTTTGAAAGCTAATTTAATAGATACTCTGCATAAAGTTAACAATAAGAAATTACTTTCTCTATGTGTCAGGATAAACATTTGATTAAAAAATATGAAATATTAAACTAGCCACCAATAAGCTGCTTTCTCCTTCCACCTGCTGCCATTCATTTTGCCTTTGTTTCAGAAATATTTTTATCATTATATTCTTAATTAACCTTTATCATGAACAGATCCATGCTGCAGTTAACAAGGCTTGCTTTATCAAGGTCTCTGCTGCAATAAATTACATTTTTGCATTCACACAGAGAATAAGTCACTCAATTAAATCAAATGAATTTTGCAAAAAAAAATATTTTGTATCACTGCATTCATACAGTTGAAAACAACTGCCATATTCCCATGTTTTGAAAGAATACTATCCTGAGGAACAATAAAGTAACAGGATCTGCAAAAATCTAGAAGACTATTAGAGGACAGGAAATATTTTTTAAAAAATATAATTCTTCACTGTCCATCAGGTGAATTCCTGCAGTCCAGATATGGCAACCCAACAGAAAACACAAATGAATAGGAAGCTAGGAAAATAGAGACATGAACAAAGAAAGAGAAGAGATAAAGTCAGAAATAGGAGAATATATGATGAAAATCAAGGAGACAAGCAACCTGGAATTAAGGAGAAACTTCCTAACAATGAGGACAATTAACCAGTGGAACAGCTTGCCTCCAGAAGTTGTGGGTGCTTCAAAACTAGAGGTTTTTAAGAAGAGACTGGACAGCCACTTGTCTGGAATGATATAGGAGTTGGAGGAGTTGGACTAGAAGACCTCCAAGATCCCTTCCAACTCTCTTATTCTATAATTCAAAACTTCTTAGAACTGCTACTCTAAAAATTGGGAGCTCAATTGCTCTCAGCAGATATTTTTCTCAATTCCTTGCTGTGATATTAACAGATTCACCACTCTCTCATTTGGTTCCAATTCTTCATCTGACACTTCATAGCTGTTCTCTTTTTTTCTGAAAAAAAAAATTGCATTGTAGAGAATCTACATTTTGTATAGGTTGGGATTTGTGGGAGTTTGCAGATTTGATTCAAAGGTGATTTGATCAAATTTCCGAACCAAATTAAATCCTTAGACCAAGTCATGGATTTGGCTCAAATCATCCAATTGTTTAATCCTTCCAGGTGCAATTGCCATTTGAAACCAATGCATGACTTCAGATCAAATCAACCATTTGAAATGAACAGGAGCATTCCTTAACTTTCTATAAGTTGCTTCTGATCTCTCTTTTTGTAGCATTTAGTGAACAATTTTGCTCTTTTTTTCTTTCATGGGTTATAGCATTCAGAAAGCAGAGGCAATTTTCCACCCATTAGGGCTTAACGTCAGTGCTTCACAATGATAATGCTTTCCTAATGCTCACCTTTGGCATTAGTGGTTTCATAATTTCATACTTCTATTGGTTTTCCATTTTTGTGTCTGCTTTGCCATTCTGTTAACAGCAGGCTGAAATGTTGCCAAATTTCAAGTATATTCACTCGGAAAAAGACTATGACCCAAAGCCATTTGTCTAACAGTTGACTTCGTTGTGCTAGGAAAGATATAGCACAAAGCCAATTTCTCACTTTTTAGGTTTAAGTTTCAAAGGGAATGACACACTTGGATTCCATCCAACTAGGTGGATTACTTGGGAGCCAATCAGAATAAAGCTGGAAGAGATCTTGGAGATCTAGTCCAACCTCTTGCTCAAGCAGGAAACCCTACTCATTTCAGACAAATGGTTGTCCAATCTCCTCTTTAAAATCTGAGCACTCACAACTTCTGAAGGGAAGCCATTCCACTGATTAATTGTTCTGTCCGGAAATTCCTCCTTAGTTCTAGGTTGGTTATCTCCTTGATTAGTTTCCATCCATTGGCACTTGTCCTGCCCTCTGGTGCTTAAGAGAATAGATTGACTGTCTCCTCTTCCTGGCAACCTCTCAAATACTGGAATACTACTATCATGTCACTCCTAGTCCCTCTTTTTTCTAGACTAGCCATACCCAATTTCTCAAACAATCCAATAGTATACATAATTATACATGGCTATATCGGGGGGGGGGGGGGNGGGGGGGGGGGGGGGACACAAGGACCCTTCCTTCAATTAGATTTGGAAATCTCATCATTTCTTTAATAAGAGATCACATTGCATTTGAAGTATCTTATACATATTTATTTAGATGCCTTCAAGTCAATGTTGATTCCAGTGTTGGTTGCCTGGATAGGTCCCTGAAATTTTTGTGACTTGTCTTTATTTATTTAGGGGCTTTCAAGTCAATATTGAGATTCTAACGTTAATTGCCTGCAATTCTCATGGCAAGATTTCAGAAATGGCTTGTCATTGCCTTCTTCCCAGGACTGAGAGACTGATTGGTCAGAGGTTGTCTAGCTAGCTGTGTGCTTAAAGTGGGACTAAAACACAGGATCTCCTGGTTTCTAGTTGGTGCCAGACTAAACTGGGTCTGTGCTTTGGTTCTTAGGTAGAAGAAAACAATGACTTTTCTTTTCCCAACTGCTGTGGGTCTAAAGACCCTTTCTACTCCATGCTGGGATACTCAGGCTGATGCAAGGAGGAACTTAATGCCATGCTGACCTATTCTTACATGATGTCACACCAGCAATTATTTTATTGACTTATTGGTTGATTCTTTTTATTTGCTTTGTGCCCTTAAGTCAGTGTTGACTCCTAACTGCCTCGAATAGTCCCTGAAGTTTTGTTTTTCGTTTTTTTCAAGATTTTGCCAGTGGTTTGCCATTACCTGTTTCCTGGGACTGAGAAAGAGGGGCTGCCCCGAGGTCATCCAGCAGGACTAAAATTCAGTCTCTCAGTTTCTAGCCTGGTGTCTTAACCATATGCCAAACTAGCTCTCCCACATCTTTTGACATAAAATGAACTTTAAAAACAACAGCATACCGATAATACTTGAATGAATTTCACTGCTTAGTTTTCCTTGAGTTTGTTTTCTTCTTTTATTGCTGTTCCAAAATCTTCCTTGTACTTTTTCATTCTGCAAAAGAAACATTTGTTTCTCTACCTAGTCTTAGAGGACAGATAGTCCTCGACTTACAACAGTTCATTCAGTGACCATTTGAGTTACAACAGCAATGGAGTGACTTTTAACCATTTTTCATACTTATGACCATTGCAGCATCTCCATGGACATGCAATCAAAATTCAGACACTTGTCAACTGACCCATATTTATGATGGTTGCAGTGTCCTGAAGTCACATAAGGACCTCCTTTTGGGACCTTCTGACAAGCAAAGTCAATGAGGAAGTCAGATTCACTTAACAACCATATGACGAATTTATCAAACTGCAAGTCATTCACTTAACAACTACAGCAAGAAAATCCATAAAATGGAGCAAAACTTACTTAACAAATGCCTCACAAGCAGAGATGGGATTCAAATGTCTTAACAACTGATTCTGTGGGCGTGGCCTAATTCATGGCTGTGGCTTGGTGATCATGATTGGCTGGGCGTGGCTTGTATGTAAATATTATAAATATTGATATAAATATTGATTTTTTTTCATTAAAAAAGAGCAACTTTTACCCAAAATCAGGCAAAACAGGCAGGCAAATTGAGTTGCTCACAGAATCATAGATTCACTCAGAGATCTACCTTTCTGCAATCTGCTACCTGAGTCTGCACTGGAAAATAGAAGCTTCAGTCCTAAGGAAGGTTCAGCTCTGCTTGTAGATTAGCTAGAAAGCAAGAAATCCAACCATTTCCTGCTTTCTAGCTACTCTAAGTCTCCAGGCACAGCAGAACAGCTGATGCTTGGGGCAGGGAGGAAAAATAGCAACTTACAAAAGGCAGGCAAGTTTGATGGCACACATGCTAGGTAAGGAGTCAGTGGGAGGAGAGGGGAGGGACGGGACAAGCCAGTGGTGTGATTTGCCAGTTCTCCAAACTGGGCAGAATCATAACAACCAGTTCTATAGAACTGATCCGACCAGGTAGAATCCCACCCCTGCTCACAAGCAACAGAAAATTTGGACCTAGTTGTGGCTGTAGGTTGATGACTATCTATCTGTACTTGAGAATTATTTTCAGAATTCTCTTACTGTGACCTTTCTATAATTATGCAAGGTAGTCAAGGGTGCTTCCTTAGACTATAGTTTTCAGATATACAACTTTCCCTGAGTCTAAAGCTTGGCTAGCCAAATTTTCAAATCTGATAAGTCCTACAGGTGACTTTCTTTCCTTGAGAGAAAGTAAAAATGTGAGAAGCCAAAGTTCCCAGGATAAAATATGTTAAAATAAAAGAAGGATATCACAATATGACACCATCCTCACTGAATAAGCATGTTAGCAACTCTGCCCATTAACATTTCACCAAAATTCCCTTTTCTCCTGAATTAAATTTTGAAAGCAAACTGAAGGAAAAGATCTTGCTGGAGAATGTCTTTGCACTTGTATTCTTTTGGTTGATGCCAAACAGCTGCAAGAAGGCACTCAATAATAAATATTTCAGTGGAAATGTCACTCTGTTTTCCTACCACTTCTCTACTCACAATCTCTTTCTTCACATTACCAGTTGGTGTGAAGGCCTCTATCTTCTCTCTTAGGAAGGGGAAAGGAACCTATCTTTCAGTGTGAAACAATTTCTGAATTGCACACAGTTTAGATTAGGAAGACCATAGAGATGTGGTTTCACACTTTGCAACAGGCTATAATATGATATTTTTGCATCAGTATAGCATCTTGTATCAGCCCAATCTTTATGGCTCACAAATCATGGATTATATGCTTTTAATAGTATGCAATGTGACTTATTCAATAAACTTGATTTAATATAAGCCATAGTTTCATGTAGTCAACCAACATGGGTTACCCAGTGTGCTCCATAGCTCAGTGGAGGTGAGAACATGAGTTTATCTGCTTTACTCCCACAATCTCACAGCCATTTCTCCTGTTTAATTACTACTTACCAGTTCCAATTAGTTTTAATCCTGTAGTGTTTTCTTTCCTGGCATTTACATATATAACATAAGGGAGCCACTAAAGTTTGCAGAGACTGCCAGAACTTTGCAGCCAAGAATATTTTTGGCCACAGCATATCAGATGAGATTTTCTTTAGAGGGCTTCCAACTGGTGTTTTTCCCATCCTGTCCCGCAGATGAAAATTCTGTTTGCAAAGACCATGCAACTTGAAAAGAGGGTGATCAAAGCTGTAGATGAAAAGACAAAGTGAATCGCTCAAGGTAGAGACCGGGGGAAGGCTGGGATCCTATCCCCAGGACAACTGCTTGGCCACAGGGCCATTTTGATGTGTCAAACCAATCTGAGCTCCTGTGAATAACAAGGCAGAGCCGCCAAAATGAAAACAGGAGTAGAGAGCAGACCACATTTCTTCTGCTGGCAAAATCTGTTTGAAACTTCCTCAAAATGTAACATGGCTGCAAAATCCTAAATACAGGGAACCAGTTAGAAAAAAGGGGGATCCTGAAGAGGAACAGAGAATGATAAAAGCAGAAACCTGGCATTGCAACACGAGTCATACCCAAGTTGTTTTTGAACCACCACATCACACCCATTTATGAAAGAGATAGAACTCACAGTACAATGATAAAAGCAATAAAGTCCTGCAGATGCCAACATTACATAGTGTGGTAGAATGTAGTCTGGATTTCCAGGAGGAGGGGGCTGCTTCTCAGAGGGCAAAGAGACAGCAGAGCTTGGAATGTCTGATAGTCAGGAAGAGGGTGAATTGCCTAGCAATTCAGAGAGTATCTATAGTTAGTGCAGATAATTGCTTTAGTCTGGCAAGATTTCTGTTTGTAGGTGAGCAACAATGGTTCTTTGAGTCTGACACATAGGCTTAACTATGTCTATGGAGATTCTCCATCATCCAGGACATGGTTGTTGTCCCAAAGGTGCTTTCTCAAGAGGCAACTGGACTTCCTTTGTTTTTCCTTGATGGCATTTTGCTTATAAAATTGGTAATTGGTACAAACATCACAGTCAGAATTCTTCAGTTCAGAAGTGAAGAAGCATCTTGGATAAGAAGCAGAATGTCTTCAAGAAAAAGCAAAGAGAAGTCCAATTGCCTTTTGAAAAAGCACCTTTGTGACCTACATGTAATGTCTCTACCAGTAGCCAATTAAATTTAATTTAAATGCCAGAAGCATTAAGTTCTTAAGTCCTCAGGCACAGAATAGCTTCCATATCAAGCTAACTTCTCCTAAGTTTTAAAGAGGAGGCCCTTTAATGTCTCTAATAGGCTGAAAGGATAGTTGGTGATAAGAAGCAGGGTCTACTTTGTGGCTGCTCCAGTATAGTCTGATTTATAAAACATGCACAAACCTGCTTTTTTGGATTTCTTTTGGAGATTGATGAAGGCATTTTTACTGTGTGGGCTTTGATTTCCCAAGCATTTCTTTTCAAATATTAAAATGTTCTATCTTTGATCTCTGCCTTTGTATTTTTATTTCTTGGGTAGTGTCTCTGAACATATTGGTTTTTAGCCTTGACTTTTTATGCCATAGGCATTTAATCTCTACATACATTAAAAAGAATTGGTATTTAATAATTCAAGTTGTACTTTTTGTCCTCTGTGTCTCTGGAGGTTCCTCACTTTCCCCTATCAAACCCAAACAACAGCCTGTGGGACAATTTATAGCTGATAAAAAGGTTGAAGATCCTAATCTAGAGGTGCAATTGTGTAATAGATTAATAAAATAGATATACTCATGGGAAATCGGCCAGTACCCTTGAAAATTCAAAATGTAACAGAATTTATCTTTTCTATTAATTTTCATCCTTCTGTACAGAAGGATGAAAATTAATAGAAAAGATAAATATCCAGTCAGCTGCTTGGAATCTACAGAAACAGTAGCATATACATTGAAGGATAGATGGATGGATACAAGGATAGATGATGGATAGATGGACGGAGATGGAGTTGGAAGTAGAGGCAGAAGTAAAGGGAGAAAGAAAGAGTAGGAGAAATAGAGAAATAGAGATAGATAACAGAATAACAGAGTTGGAAGGAGACATGGCTTTAATTGTTATGTTGAATCTGTTCCTTTTGGCACTCAATACACATTAAAAGGGGACTTTAATCACACAATTGCAGCATCATTTTGACAGCCCTGTACAGTATCTTAAACTTCATGAAATGGGAAACATTGCTCTACATCCTTGTCTCACTTGGTGAGAAAAGAGGAAATATTTACATATCAGCCAAAAAAGATTTCTGAATGTGCACAGTATGTTATAAATACTGAAAACATTTCAAGTAGGTTCAGGATTAATTAAATGAAGTAATTATAAATAGTTGGTTTTATTTTCTGTGATACCAGGTCAGTACTTTTGGAGATTTTGGGGGATGTATTCAAAACTGATTCAAAATCTTGTTTCTTTCAATATACACTTTTGACTGGGGTTTCCAACTGAATTTTATCATTTTATACCAAAAAGGTTTGAGAATTCATAGTTTTCAAAACAAAACTTTGGGTGATGCAATTTTTTTCTTACATTTTTTCTTGGGCCGTGATAGAATCTGTGTTGTCTCATCTTGCAGGCAGTGACATCTACAGGGGTATAGGGTTCAAAACAGGCAGGATGGAGATTATGATTCACAAACCAACTCCCTGCTTCTTTTGTGCATCTGTTGACACTCCACTCACATACAAAGCCACAGTGCTTTCATCAGGTTTCTATGGCCATCACCTTACCTGTCTTAGATTCACACCCCTTCGTGGATCCCATTATTGGCAAATTCTGCTCCTTCAAAAGTCAGTGGAAGGCATCTGGAACTGATCGTTGCAGAATGCAGACAGCCTGGGAAGAAAACGGTCTCATTCTTCTTTCAGTTAAACTGATCTAAAAGCAGCTTTCTGAATTTGATCTTTCTGGAACCTTTTTCCCAAACAAGAAACAGCAGGAATTTGTGTGCAGATTCTAGGTGAGAAAAGACTAGGGATGCTTCTCTCTCTCTCTCTCTCTCTCTCTCTCTCTCTCTCTCTCTCTCTCTCTGCGTCCATCTGCTGCCCTGCCTCCCTCCCTCTCTCTCTCTCTCTCTCTCTCCCCCTCTCTCCCTCTCTTCCTTTCCATCATCTTTCCAAGAGTATTTACAACCCATGATTGTAAGGTCACTGCTCTGCTTTTGACACACTGAAGATTTTAGTTGCTAGGCAACCAAGAAACCTAATTCTTCTCACTTACAAACATGAAGATAATTGCATCAGTTTAAAAAAAAAACAAGAAAAGAAAAACAACTTATGCATTTTTCTAAGTGCACATTCAAGCAAGTATATAAGTGGGCACTGAATTGTGTGCAAGATGGAGGCTTCGTTCTCTCTCTGATGGCAAACCCAAATTTCACAGGTCTTCTAAGGGTCAGGTTAATATTTTCCTGAGTTACCTTCAACCATCCTTTTTCATTGTTCTTATTCTGATGCTTGTAGTTCAATTTTATTTGCTGCCTAGCTTCCAGGTTCTCAAGTGTTTTCAAATATATGCTTTAAGTACAATGTAAAATGTGGCTTCATGGTGAACTAAACAAGCTTCCTTGGCAGATTTACTTTTAAAAGAAATCTATTTCTATCCAAATTATGGGTAGTCCTTGATATAGTTCATTTAATGACCATTCAAAGTTACAACAACACTGAAAAATGTGACTTATGACCATCTTTGCAGCATCCCTTCATCATGTGATTAAAATTCAGATAGCAATAGCTCCTAGCAGTTAGATTTATATTTTGCTTCATAGTGCTTTACAGCCTTCTCTAAGCAGTTGTACAGAGTCAGCCTATTGCCTCCAACAATCTGAATTCTCATTTGACCCACCTCAGAAGGACAGAAGGCTGAGTCAACCTGGAGCCTGGTGAGATTCAAACTGCCAAACTGCAGGCAGCTGGCAAGCAGCAGAAGTAGACTAACCACTGTGCCACCATGGCTCAGATGCTTGTATCTCAAGATTATGTGATCCCATTGTTGGAAGTTATAAGCCATCCCCCCTCCTTGAAAAATGCAATACTTGAGGATATATTAAAAAGACAGAATATTTCCACTAAAAGAGAAGTAGAAACCCAGAGAGGTGGGAACTCACCCCAAGTTTTGCTAACAGGGCCATTAAGGCCTGGACCAGAGTATTCTACATAACAAAGCCCTCTAACCATGTCACCACATGGCTTTGTAGACAAAGCCTACAAAAGTTAGTTAAGAGCCCCACCCCTGGGAGTCTGACAGCCAATGGGATATGTTTCTTACACAGGAACAGGAAACATTAAGGTGTGGCCCAACAGAGGGTATAAAACTAAGGGTCTCTTAGCAGGCCCTTCTTTTCCCTTTGCCCAACATCTTGAAGCATGTTATTGTCCTTTTCACTTTGGAGGTCGAAGCCATGTGGTTTAAACCATTAAACCATCTTTCCAAACAACCTCCATGTTTCCAGTGTCTTTCTTCCCCATTTGGAACTGAACCCTAAAGGATATTTCTTCCAACACCCTTTTCTGACCTTCCAACAAGCAAATCATTGGGGAAGCTAGATTCACTTAACAACTGGGTTACTAACTTATCCACTGCAGTGATTCACTTAACAACCACAGCAAGAAAGGTTATTAACAATTAAAAATAGCAAAAATTATATAACTTAATAACAAAAATTTTGGGCTCAACTGTGGTCATAGGTCAAGGGCTACCTATATTGAGGAAGGAGCATTTCATGGGCAAGCCTCAACTATGTTAATGATGGGCAATCCAAGAAAGTTTCTGATTTCTGGAAAGAAATCCCAATTATTCAGAACTTTTCAAACCACAATCTTCCAAAAAGATCAAATCCAATTTATATAAGTTTCTTCTTTAGTGATCTATAGTTCAGCTTGAATTAGTGCTGATATAAAATCAAAATATACTCATCCAAGTTAGTTGTGTAATTCCTTCTACAGCTTCTACCTCTCTTGGCTTGAAGCTCCATCGCTGTCAAAGGTAATTCGCATCTTTTTTTTAACTTCTTTCAACTCACCGCTTTGAGGCCTTTCTTAAAGATACTTTGTGATGTTAATCCAGAGGGTAATTTCCATTTAATTATATTGTCCTGTTCCTCCTGCTGTTTGCTTCTTCCACTCTCTACTACCCAATACTTATTTCCAGTCTAATCTTTCCCTTCAGGGTGGCTATTTTAGACCACTGCTTCAGGCATCTTCAGGAGGGAGCTTTGCCAAATGGGGGGGAGGATTTGCAGCTCCCCTCTACCTGGCTGACAGTCTCCCCTTCCTCCACCGCCCCTACGAGGAGGCTTCTGCCCCAAATCTAAAAGATCAGAGCTCTCTGATGCCAAAGCATAGACCAAAGCTGTGCACAATCGCAGTCAGCAGTTTATCTTCGGGGAGGCTCAAAACCGGAAAGCAGAAGTTACAGTGGCTTTAATTAAATGGCAGGAAACCATGTTTCTTACTTGGGGGAGGCACCTGGCAGTTAAATAAAAAGGGATGGAGGCATCTTACAGACCTTAGTCATTCCTACAAAAATTTCCATTCCAAATTTGGATTGAGGAGAAATAGAAAAAGAAGCAACAGGCAGCTAAAGAGCCAACCATCTCAATGATGTACATCTGCCCAGGTATGATGTTAACAGTTAGGTTCAACCTACATTGCAAGCTACACATGCAATGACTTCTCTGTTGGTCATAGGGGAGAAGACATTCTTGCATATTGCCATTATTGTTGTTGTTGTTCAATTGTTATTGAATACGCCTCCACAGGGATTGCATTTCATACCTGTTCTGTTTTCTGTCAAGGAGTTAGCAGTAGTTTCCTTCAGCCAGGAGTTGTCCATGGTACTGCTAATAGCAGAGGAACAGACATAAAATAAGCTGTTAACTAACTTAATCCACCGCTCCCCACACAAAAAATTCAGAGAATGATTGAATTTTAATTAATTCCTTTCACTTTTGCAACAAGGAATGAATGAGTAATTATAAGCTCACGCAACTTAGTCATATGGATTCTCAATTTGTGATTAATATTTCATTATTCTGGATGTTAATCATTTCTAGTTCACCAGGCAGACTTTCAAGTAATCAATCCATTGTTTTTTGTGAGAAACATTATACATAAATGAATGTCAGAAGTTGGTGCTTTCATTATAGGATAACCAGTTAACGATCGATCTGTGTAGGCCAACCTGACCTTGCAATTACTAGTTTATCTCTGCAATACATTGCAATAGAGTTATTAATTTTACTTATTTAGACTTTATTCTTCTACTTGACAGTTCCATGGAGAACAACATATAATCCATTAATAACAATTATCAGTGACACGGGGGTGTATGAATAACATGTTGTTGAAATGGTGATATTTTGCTTTCAGACATCAGCAACTTTAAGTACATGCTCAATTCCAGAAGGCCCATTTCTTCAATCCATTATGTCAAAAGGACAGAAATAGGAGAGGATGCTGACATTCAGTATATTAAAATATAAAACCAAGATTCTCTGCTTTAATTGCCTAATTTGTTTTCAGGTAGGAAGTAGAACAGCAAGCAATACAGAAAGTTTCTTTCCTTGTAGGGTCAATTCCATCTTTTCCCGGATGACATGTAACAAAGACAGATAAACTAAAGAGAGAAGGATAGCTCAAATATAGGAAAATGTAGCATACAAACATAAAATATATGCACACCTTCTGAGAGTCAAAGTATAACTGTTCCTTTAAAATGCTTCTCAAAATGCTGCTGCAAAGTTTGTGCTTCTACCTCTGTGATGAAGGTAGTGAGAGTGATTGGAATTGAGAATAAATATCAGAAAACAGTCAGTCAACACAAGCCATTAGGAGCTGCTCTAATACAAGCTGACTACATCTTCTCATAACAATCAGACATCTCATAACAGGTTGATACTGAAGTCTTTGCTAATTCCAATCCAACGTTCATGCAAAGGATGAAAGATCTGAAGTGGGCATGCAATCAAAGCTGAATACAGGTCTACAGTTAATTCAGAATGTGGAATCAAAATGGTTCCAAACAAACAGAATCTCCTCTTAATTCTTCTACCTGGAAATGCTGCAACAGCTAATTTACAGAATGACAGAATGGTCCCAATCCAGTCCTTTCTCCTTTTTTTAACGTTTTACATCCTCTTTGCATCCGTAAGTGCAGTGGGACTGGGCCTTTACTTAACTTTGTTGCAGTCATTAGCCAGCACAAGAGAATTGGTATTCAAACATACAAAATTGAATTGACACTATCAGGATAATTAAGAAAAGGAGGGAGAGAGAGAGAGAAAGGGAGGGAGGGAGGGGGTGAGAGAGAGAGAGAGAGAGAGCGCAAAATACAATAAAGGGTTTGTGCAGGCTACATACAACAAGAAATTAAAATTAGCAATCTGGATTATATAAACTTTGAAATAGCAATATTGAACACAAATATGATACAAACCCATAATCAGTTTGATCTAGTGGTTAAGGTACCAGGGCTAGAAACCAAGAGACAGTGACTTCTAGTCTCACCATAGCCATGAAAGCCAGTTGGGTGCTTGGGGCCAGTCTCTTTTTCTCAGCAAAGCTAACATCAGAGGTTGTTGTTGTGAGAAAAATAAGAAAAGAGTATTAGGCATGTTTACTATCTTGAGCTA
This sequence comes from Laticauda laticaudata, assembly GCA_004320025.1. NCBI lineage: Eukaryota > Metazoa > Chordata > Lepidosauria > Squamata > Elapidae > Laticauda > Laticauda laticaudata. The sequence goes on from BHFT01006087.1 coordinate 67,735, forward strand.
TTTATATAATAATCTAAAATATAACTAAAATATCTGAAGACACATCAATAGTACATGATATGCCACAAGAAAACTAGAAAAGGAACAATATTCCTAAGCTGATGAAGCTAAAAGGTGTGCTAAAAGATGGTTATAGCAGTTCAGGGTAAGGGAAAGTGTTTGTCCAGGCTTATACAGCAGAATGCATAAATCAGCTGTGCCATTTTAAATAAGAACAATAGTATTTCACCTACTGTTATTTATGATTAGAAGGCCCAGAACTATCAATTCAACCTATGGGACTTCCCTCAGGTTGCTGTGTTTGGAACAGCAGTCATTTTCATTAGATAGTTATAAAAGAAACTTGCAAAACCAAGTTCCGTCTGACAGCTCTTCTCATCAACTTTTGACTTGGTCAGTGACACTTTTATGTCTTTCCATTATAAGCTGCTTGCTTCAGTGGTGTCACATACAGCTAAGCTTCAGAAAAGCTTGCCAGAATGATAAGAGGAGATAGGATGTGTCGGCATGGAGAGGTTTATATGTTACTATTTCTAGACTATGGACAACCTCACTCAACAAAAAATGTGGCAAAATGAAAGGGGAAGGGGGAAGGGGAGGAAAGGGGAAAGGGAGGGAGAGGGAGAGGGAAAGAAGAGGAAAGGAAAGGAAAGGAAAGGAAAAGAAAGGAACAGAAAGGAACAGAAAAACAATTTCCACTGGAGTAGCACTGAATTGTGCAACTAGCTTTTGAAAATTTTCAAGCCTGAGTTTGTTATTTATCTTATTTATAGTTTATTCCCCAGACAAATATGAACCTCAAAGAGTCTTACAAATAATTTAAACCTGTTGCAACGATGCAAGTTATTAGAGAAACACAACAACATGGAAGAATGGGATTACTCAGGAATAGATGTTTGAGTTCCTTATTTGAGCTTGATCCTTGGGATAGAGGTGCTATGTGCTTTATTGCTCTTTCCATTGTGGATAGTTTGTTCATCTGAGCATTTATATTTAAAGCCAACTGCTGCACTTTCATGAAGACATTGGTTCTTTTATCTGTCAATAGCAAATACAACTTTTTTCAGGCAAAAGGGACATTCTCCTGGGGAAAATTTGTTGAAAGTCACAGTCTAGTGATTGGACAGGTTTGAAACCATCCAGGGAATGGCCAGTCAAAGTTGATGACGCTTCTCATTCCATTTTTTTTCCTGTTCCAATTTCTGATTTCTCATTATCTGTCCTTCCTATTTCTTTTTGCCCTGCAAATTCCTAGAAAAAGACAGATGGTTCACTGTAAAAATTGATTCATTGCGTCAAGAATATGGCTGCACAGAGCTTGATAGATGCTGCAACAGTCACATGTTGGCCAGCTTAGATATCAGATCACTTATCACTCAAATAATTTCTCTTCCCAGATGACAATTGTGGTACAATCATCAGTACAATTTCTTTATCCATTAATTTACCATCACTTGGAGAATTTCAAAAAATAATTTGTGGCCAGTTCAAATGTCACATACCAACTAATTGATATGTTGATTAGTTTGTAGTTGGCATGATGAGGGATCTGGAGGTTAAATCCAGATGAAATGAACAGTTAAAGGAACTAGCTATGTCTAGCCTAACAAAGAGAAGATTTAGGAGTGACATGATAACTGTCTTTTGTTACAAGGGCTGGTCAGAGAAGAGGGAGTTGACTTATTATTATTGACTTAAAGCACCAGAAGGCAGGACTAGATACAATAGATAGAAACATATCAAAGAAGGATGCAACCTGGAATCAAGGAAAAATTTCCTGACAGTAATGACAATTAGTCAATGGATCAGCTTGCTTCCCAGAGTTGGGGTTGCTTCATCACAAGAAGTGATTGGACAATTATTTGTCTGGGAGGGTATAAGATCTCCTGCCTTGAGCAGGGAGATGGACTAGAAAATCTTCAAGGTCCCTTCCAACCCTATGATTCTAGTTAAAACCACAATTAATGCTAATGAAGAATTTGAGTAATATTTTGGTCAATAAGACATTTCTTAGCCCCAACCTTGTTATCCCATGTTTTCTCCCAGCATCCATGGGACACCTGCAAGTTGATTGGTATTCTCCCACAATCATTATTTTTCTATGTTTTTTTATTTTTATTTTTATTTGTGTTTTAATGAATGTGATGTAGTTTTAATTGTCACTGGGGTTGTATACTGCCCAGAATCAGGTTCTGTGAGATGGATGCCTATATAAATCTGCTAAATAAATAAATTGAACAAATACATGTCTAAAACCCAATGAACCTTAAGAATAGAAGCTGGGCCTTGCTGGCCCATTTAGTCAATCAGTTTGTTCTGACAAAACATACAAGAAAGCCCACTGGTGTCCCAGCAGCTGGCCTTTACAAGCAGTCCTACTGCCATCAAGGCTGATAGTCATTGATTCCTATGACTTCTATCAACTAGTCCACCCTTTTTTTTGGAAGTCATTCAAAGCTGGTAGGTAGTCCCACATCTTTTGGTAGGAAGTGTGGTGGCTCAGTGGCTTAATGACGCTGGAGATGATATCAGCTCCAGCAGTTCAAAGCCCTAGCTCTGGCTGGCAGGATGAGTTCCCATCACTCACCTCAGCTTCTGTCCACCTAACAGTTCAAAAGTATGTTCTATGCAAGTAGATAGATAGGTACCACTTTGGTGAGGAGGTGAGCTGTGCTCTATGCAGTCAATCAGGTTCCTGGTGGCTGAATCTTCCCAGTTACTGCACGCACTTGTAAGGCAATTCTGAGAGGTGGGGTGGGGCTTAGATAAAGCTGCCGGAACAGCCACTCATCTTTCTCTCTGGTATGAAGCCAGCTTCCCTTCTGTGGCGTACCGTGGGAAGCACATATCCTATAACAGAGCTGTTACCTTGGCAAGCCAAAATATCACTCTGCACTAGCATTGTGGTCTCCTGGCTATTGTAACAATGCCATACACTAATAATAACAAATCTCTTGATAAAGAAGTGTTTGTTTCAACTGCTTTTGAACTGCTTTTCCCTAGCAGAAAAGGTATCTTAACATGGCCTCCCAGTTGATGAAAAAAAATCAATGGACAATGAGATTATTTGGTTTCTCCTCTGTATTTGCAGTCATTGCAAACCTAGGCTGCATATGAGCAAGTCTTCTGGAATATGGCTCCAGTAGAGCCTCCAGTAGGCTCCAGTAGAGGAGATACATAGCAATCAATTGTAAATTTTCTTGGCCACAATATCTGAAACCTATTTCAACCTTTCCCAGTGGAAGGAAATTAGAAGAGTCATTTCAGAAAATAAATTTGTCCTCTTCAGAGATAGGACAGCTACCACCAAGCATTGGAACTAATTGTCTGAAATAATGAGATGCTGTCTAAGGAAGACTAACTTACAGTACAGCATAGCTCTCTAATTAACTGATAACAGTCAAGGTTATGACGACAAAGTGAAGTTAGTTCAAATAATTTCTGGAGCATCCCAGAAACTGTCCCGCTGTGCAAACTGATCCACAAAGGTTATGATGAGTCCTTTCATTCAAACATGATCAGTATTGATGGCTGCTTTTGAGAGGACAGAAAAGATCCCAAGAAATTCCTCGGGAAAACATCACAGAAGTATATTTAACCCATAGAGAGGACTGAGACAGAAACTGAGACATTTCTGACCCCAAGGCACACATCAAACCACTAATGAGTTGTATATATTACTAAATTCTGTATTTCTATTTCCCCATTTCTATAATATTAGCCTTTAACCTCTTCTGGCAATTTCAATTATGTTTATTCTGATTTTGTTTCTGTAGTTACTATGTACTTCTGCTAGCTGACTATAGCTTACTTGGCTTCAACTCAGTTTCATAAATAAAATGCAATAAATTTTGTGAGATTCCACTCACAAAAAGTTAAAGTAGAATTAGAATAGGATAGGATAGGATAGGATAGAATAGAACAGAATAGAATAATGAAATGAATAGCATAGCATAGCATAGCATAGCACAGCATAGCATAGAATAAATAGAATAGAATAGAATAGAATAGAATAGAATAGAATAGAATAACACAATTGGAAGTGACCTTCCTACCCCCTGGTTAGGCAGGAAACTCTATACCATTTCAGACAAATGGTTATCCAATTTCTTCTTTAAAACTTCCAGTGTTGGAGCATTCACAACTTCTGTAAATAAGCTGTTCCACTGATTAATTGTTTTCCACTGATTAATTTTCCACTGATTAATTAATTAATTAATTAATAATTGATTAATTGTCAGAAAATTTCTCTTTAGTTCTAAGTTGCTTCTCTCCTTGATTAGTTTCCATCCTTTGTTTTCTGTCCTGCTCTTTGGATAATAGTTAGACCCTTTCTTCTTTGTGGCAGCCCCTGAAATATTGAAACACTGCTATCATGCCATCTCTAGTCCTTTTTTTCATTAAACTGAACATAGCCAATTCCAGCAACCGTTTCTTTGTATCTCAGTCCCCTAATCATCTTTGTTGCTCTTCTCTGCACTCTTTGTACTGTAGAGTCTCAACATTTTTTTTACATCATGGTGACCAAAACTGGATGCAGGATTCCAAGTGTAGCCTTATTAAGGCATTATAAAGTGATACTATAAAGAGTTACCTGTTCTCATCCACATACAAATAATAATTTTTCTCCTGTGTGGATTCCCTCCATCCATTGTGAAGAAAACAGAAGTTTAACTGATTCCTAGCTATTGTTCCTGATAACACTGTATTGATAAAGGAGAATATTACTACCTCAGGGTTGAAATGAGGGGTCCTTGGTGCTCTCTGATCTTGTTGGTTTTCTGGCTGACATTTCATTACCAAACTAAGTAACACCATCAATGCTAGAACCCAACTCCCTTCTAGCACGGATGATGTTACTTAGTTTGGTAATGAAATGTCAGCCAGAAAACCAACAAGCTCAAAGAGCATCAAGGACCCCTCATTGATAACGCTGGTTTCTCACTACAGTGAGAATTAGATTGTAGCGATGGTGATCAGAGATCCTAGGAAAGAAAAGGGGAAGGCACTAATGCATTGTGTGAAATCAGCAATCTTAATCAGAGATCATTGCTTTTATCAACCCCAGTGATCCTGAGGCAGATTGCTGGTTTGCTTCTGTCAGTAGCAATAAGAGCAATTTGCATCTGGAGAAGTGAGATTTCAGCGACTCTGATTTGCTCAAGAAAATCACCAATCTGTTCTCCACTGACCAGGCAACAGCTTCCAAAGGGTTATTAAAACTATGTCTAATTTTCTGAAGACACCACAAATGGTAGGATATTATTAAAGCAAGAGCAGTTAGATTGCGGATTTCTCTCTCTCTTGTTCTTTCACTCTTTCCGTAATCCATGTATGTAAATATCTTTAGACTTGTAGCTGAATATTTTGCAATAATAGCAGTTACTTTTTTGTAATTTGGCTCAGTAAAATAATACTTTTTACTCAAGGTGGGTGAGCTGTAGTGTGTTTTGGGGTTGTTTTGGGCTGGGGGTTGTTGTTGTTTTGGTCTTTTAAAGTGAGGTGCCTAGATGCCCCATCAACACACCCAGAAAAATGAGTTTGTGAAATTGTTCACTCTTTGCTTCTAATCCTTCAAATTATGTAATTGATATTTGTGAACTTAAATTGGCTCAAAATCACTTGAGTTCTTATCTTCACCTTTAGTACCATAGAAAATAAAATACAAAACAGTAAAACAAACGGACAAAATGAAACAAAAGAAAAACATACCTTCAACACTATCACACACAAAAAAAGAAAAGTGTGTACAAAAAAGAAGGAAAAAGTAGTCAATTAAATTTAACATTTAACTTTTAACATGTAGGATCCACCCTGGCTGGGTGCTGGAAAAAAAAGAAAAAGCAATAAATTCTCCTCCCCTTTTACAGATAGATAGATGGAGGGAGAGAGAGAAGGATGGATGGAGGGATGGTATGTAGGAAGGTAGGTAGGTTGGTTGATAGGTAGGTAGATGGAAGGAGGGAGGGATAGTAGGTAGGAAGGTAGATGAAAAATAGATAGATAGAAAGATAGATAGATAGATAGATAGATAGATAGATAGATAGATAGATAGATAGATAGACAGATATATGATATATTCTTCACTAATCTTCTTTATCATATTGAGATTACCTAGAATTCAAGGATATTTGGATATGTTTTGTTTACAGATAGTCCTTGATTTATGACCATTTATTTAACAACCATCCAAAGTTATAACAGCACTGAAATAAAGTGACTTACAACTGGTCTTTGCCCTTATAATCATTGCAGTATCCCCACTGTTACGTGGTCAGAATTCAAGAGCTTGGTCACTGGCATGTATTTACAATGGTTGCAGCATCCTGGAATGACATGATTGCTTTCTATGACCTTCCCAGGAGGCTTCTGACAAGGAAAGTCAATGCAGGCAGTCAGATTCATTGAACAACTGCATGATTTGCTTAACGACTGCAGAACCCTGTCCAAAAAAACCATCATAAAATCAGGTGTAACTCACTTAATGCTTTGCAAAGAGTCTGAATTTTGATCACATGACCACAGAAAAATGGTCATAAGGCACATTTTTCAGTGCCATTTGAAACTTTGAACAGTCACTAAGTGAACTGTGGCAAGTTGAGGACAACCTGTATTATATATGCTTGCTTTTCATGCCTTTCTTCACCAGGAGTAATATTTGAGCCTATTTACTCTTCTACCACCTCCATTGAACCATCCATTGGGTCCAGCATTTGTTACAGTGAAGTCAATTCCCAGGGAAGGGCCTTTTGGCCACTGACAAATCTGCAGCCTTTTCCGCTTCACCTGTCAACCAGTTTGAAAAGGGCTTTTATTTACCCCTTAATTCATCATTCCTAACCCTTTGTCAAATCTTGGCTGAATACTTCAAGGTGGAGAAAGAAACTGAGATAGAAACGTCTCTGCCAGTGTCTGTGATTTCACAGCCTTCTCCTATCACTCTGCTGATCTAATTCCATTTTTCCCCCATTTCACATTTTTATGTGAAACTGTTCAATGTTTAGTGGCAATGAGAAAATTCTGCTCCTTGCTGTTTCTCCCTCTTCTCCTTTCATCTTTCCATATATAACGGCTTCAGCTATATCCTTGGGAGAAGCCAGCGGCAAAGGGTTGCAATTTTTTAAAACCCAAATAAACCACAGAGAGTTTAGGAGTATGACCTTGAGTTTGTCCATGAAGGTACGAATTCTTGGCGTTGTAGTTCCATTGCAGCAAGCCTGGGGAAGGCTGGTTCAGAAGAATGTGGTGATAATTTGGAAGTCCACCAGAAACTTCTGCTACAGAGGGCAGATCGTAAGGTCTCACGCACAGCTCTCTCTTTTCATTTGCTTTTCATTTGCTTCCTAAATTTCAGGATTTTAAAATTGGAATTACTACTTCGTACCATATTTTAGTGAGGGAGGAGGGCACGATGGCTCAGTGGTTAAGGATGCTGAGTTTGTCAGCTAGAAAATTGACAGTCCGGGTTCGAGACTCGAGTGTGACAGGGTGAATTCTTGCCCTCACTCCAGCTCTTGCCCATCTAGCAATTCAAAAGCATGCAAAGGTGAGAGTATATCAATAGGTACTAGTTTAGTGGGAAGGTAACAGTGTTCCGTACACCTTGGCGTATAGTCTTGTTTGCCACATGACCATGGAAGTATCTTCAGGCAACACTGGCTCCCTCGAAAAAGAAACAGAGATGAGCACTGCCTCTGTACACCACTGGACAGGGGAAAACCCTAACCTGTATCATTACAGTACTTGATCATCTTCTTCACTCGGTCCAAGCTGAATGCAGAGAAAGATACAGCCTCTGACAGCAAGTTGGAAGGATCAGCAGCAGCAACAACAACAATAACAACAACATGTCATTATTGTTCAACATATATTAAATTGCGCTAGATAAATGAACAGTGTTGTTAGACGTATTTATGAGATGCCACCAGATGCCACCCCTGACATCATGTCAACCATCAAGTGTGATGTATCTTTGAAATGGTTCCAACTCTCTGCTTATTGCAAACACTGTGAGCCTGCTGCCAGCTCCAATTACTATCTCTGCTTGCACCTCTGCACTTTCGAAGGTGTCTCCTGTGGGTTTCTCATTTTAGGTTCCAGCATCACAATAACCTGTCACCAACTATTTGCAAGGCTATAATATCTTTTGTCTCCTATGTTAGAATCCCCTTTATGAAAGAAGACAGTAAAAGTATTTCCTAGGCAACCTCCATGCAGGAGTTCCCAGATAGTACACAGAGTGTGCAAATCTGCCTGAACTCAGTGTGTACTACTTAATAATTCTTCCATCACTTTTGCCAAAGTGGTTCAAGTATTTGTTTGTGTATGTATATGTCCCTCCCTCCCTCCCCCCCTCTCCCTCCCCCTCTCTCTCCTCCTCTCTGGCTTTTTTGTGTTTGTATATATCCATCCATCTTTTAGTGACTGATTTACCTGTACAGCTGAAGATTCTTACCAGGCCATTATTGTTATAGCTGCTGTTAAAGATTAGTATTATACAACTGTATACAGTATTATGTTTTGCAACAGCTTCGTAGTTCACTGAAGCACCCCATGTCATTCTGATCCAGCTGTAGTGGTGGCCAGGCTAAATTTACCATTTCCACTAGAAGAAAAAAAACATTAAAGCCAACAATGGGGCAATTCTGTCCCCTCGTATATCTGTTGATGCCAGTTTCTCCAGTTTAAATTAAAAATGGCAGACCATTACATGCATCAGATATATTGTCCTTCCATATCTATATCTACACAAAGAAAAATAATAATATCATGGATTATTAACTAGCAATCAAACTAACAAGGTAATACAGTAGCAATAGTAACCATACAATGCAGAGGGGGAGAGGGAGGAATAAAATGTTTATTCTAAATGTTTATCCCAATAATTCTGGGTAGCTCAGAAATAGGTAACCAGAAGAGTTTGACTTAATGTGTTACTTCCCTGGAGGCAAGCAGGACTGCTCACCAGAGTTCATCTACTATTAAATATGTATGCCCAAACTTTGCAACTCTTCGGCAAACAGTGTAAAAGAGGAAATGGATTATAGTACTGAGCAAAAAGTATGCAGTGGATATATATTTTTGCAGTAAATCTCAGGTGGGATCATTTCTGGTTAGTTTGGATCAAAGAAGGAATAATAAGTATCAGCATGGGAGGGAATAGAAGGGGAACTCATCAAATTTGCAGATGGCACTAAACTGGCACCAATGCCCCAGAAGACAAACTCAGGATCCAAAAAGATATTGACAAACATGAACAATGGGCCCTATCCTAAAAACTGAATTTCAATGTGGAGAAAAGCAAAGCTTTACATTTAGGCAGGAAAAATAAAAGGTATAAGTACAGATTAGGTGAGACCTGGCTCAAAAACAGTAACTGTGAGAGGGACCTTGACATCCTAGTGGATGATCACTTGAATATGAGCCAGCAATAGCTGAAAAAGCTAGTACGACGCTGGGTTGTATAAACAGAGGCATAGAATCAAGATCATGTGAAGTATTACTACTGCTTTATAACACCCTAATAAGACTACACCTGGAATACTGCCACCAATTTTGGTCACCAAACTACAAAAAAGATGTCTGGAAAAAATTCAAAGAGCAACTAAGATTATTAAAGGCCTGGAGACTGAAACATGAAAAATGGCTGCAGGATTTGGGTTTGGCTAATCTAAAGAAAAGAAGGACTAGGAGGGACCTAGTATTTGAGGGGCTACCACAAAGAAGAGTGAGTCAACTTATTCTCCAAAGTTCCTGAAAGCAGGACAAGAAACAATGGTTGGAAACCAGTCAAAGAGAGAAGCAAGCTGGAATTAAGGAGAATCTTCCTAACAGTGAGAACAATTAACCAGTGGAACTGCTTGCCACCAGAGTTCATGGGTGCCTCATCACTGGAGGTTTTTAAGAAGAGACTAGACAGTCACTTGTCTGAGATTGTATAGGTTCTCCTACCTGAGCAGGGGGCTGGACTAGAAGACCTTCAAGGTCCCTTCCAGCTCATTCGATTTAACTTAGGAAACAGCATTTCTCATATAGTCCTCCTCCTCCTCCTCTTCCTTCCTTCCTCACTCTCCTTATCCTCCTCCTCTTTCACACTTCTGAGAAATTCCATCAAGACAGATTAGATTAAAAGAAGAGGCACAACTCAATTGCCACAGGGTTGTCTCACTTGGATTGTTTTGCCTCTGGAAATGCAAACCTGTCTGAATGAGCAACATGATGGGAAATCAGACAAATGATGGTAGGCAATTAAATCCTTGAAAATGATCAAGAGCTTCCCTAGAAGGCATGTTCTACAGAGAACAATGGAGAAACTTCCCATGTCACCTATCAATATCAATCAAGGTTCAAGGAAATCATTTTGTTCCATACAAAAATCTCTGCTGCAAAAAAAATGCCCTAGTTTTTTTTTTGGGGGGGGGCAGGGGGAAGGCAGGATTTTCAAGACCTCTGATTTCCTGAATTGTAATTAATAAGCTGAAAACTGACCAATTGAGAGAACTGGTAATTCAAGCTGGAGGAATACTGAGCTGTAAGGGGCATGTTAGGTGCCATAAACTGGCTGTGTAGTTCTTTCAGAATTAAAAAATAATTATTTTAAGCAGTGATAATCAGTAGGGAAGAACAAGGCAAATCCCAATTTTTTTAAAAAAAAATCAATTTAATCTAATATCAAGAAGAGGATCATAATCCAATCTGGTCTAGGACTTGCTGGAAAAAGTAGATTTTTAAAGATTTGCTAAAGTATAACAGATTAAAGCCAAACAGACATCCAGGGAAAAGGAATAAAAGAAGACCCATCTCCCATCTCCTGCAAAATAACCTTTTTTTAACAGAAGGGACTTGCAGCAAGTGAGCCCTGCCAGATCCTGGCTAGAGAGAAACATAATTTAACTTGCTGAAAAGAAAAAAAAAATAATTGACTGACATGGTCCAACCATCATTCTACCAATAATGAGAAATCTTGAAATGCAAAAAAGAGGGAGAAAGAGAATGGGGAAAAAAGCACGTGACCTAAAACTTAAAAATCAAGGAGCCGTCCAGTTTCTCCAAAATTTTCCAAACAATTGGTTAAGCTTCTGCATTTATGCACTCGTGTGTTCCATATAATGGGCACTTGTTGCAGATATCTATATTTTATTTAAATATTTGGTACTTCCTGATGATAACATCCATGGATGCTTCTAAGAAGAGTTTCTAGACAGCTTTGGTGGTGCAGTGGTTAGAGTGCAGTACTGCAGGCTATTTCTGCTGACTGTTGGCTGCCTGCAATTTGGCAGTTTGAATCTCACCAGGCTCAAGGTTGACTCAGCCTTCTGTCATTCAGAGGTGGGTAAAATGAGGACCTAGATTGTTGGAGGCAATAGGCTGACTCTGTACAACCACTTAGAGAAGGCTATAAAGCACTATAAAGTGGTATGTAAGTCTAAGTGCTTTTGCTATTGCTATTGTTATACAACAATAGAAGACTTCCTCCATGAAGATTGTAGGTTTTCTCTCTCTGGCAGTTTGTAAGAAATTGGATAAGCCACTTCTCATGGATGATATAACTGTTTTTCCTGCACCTTGTAATGGTTTATATTCTGTAATTTTATGATTCTATGATCACACATCTGCATTACCTCTCTCTCTACTGTAAATCATAAAGTATGGAAAACATGGTGTCAATATTCCAACTGATGAAACCCAACCAAAGCAAGCACAATCGAGATGATTCAATCTCTGAATGCAAAACTGTTTTGAGTGCATCATTTTAGAAAAAAATGATGAGGGCAAAACCAGATCTAGCTAATTCTGGTACAAACCCACATAATTAAAGTATAGGATTCTCCCTCCCCCTATTAGAGCAGGTCACATGTCCAATTGAGTCTCATTGCATTGTTATGAGAAAAAGTGTTTGGGTTTGACAAACACCTGCTAAAGTGTCCTTAGCTCTCACAGCTGTCTCTTTGGTATCTGGAGGCTACATTCCATCTCCTCCTTCCCTCTGCCCCTGGTTTATTGGCAAGCTGAGAAGCGATAATGGTTGCAACAGCAAAAATGCATTTCAAACTTGATACATGGTTTCAAAGGATGAAAGAACATTGACTTATGACATAGGAAGAGATGATTGGGGCTCTCAATTTCAATCTCTATCCAATGCAGGAATCTAAAAAATTCTGGACTGAGGGCAACCAGTCTCTGCTGGACCATGTCCAGGAAAGGGGAACAGATAACCTTCATAAGTACTTCTTTGTAAGTAGTTCTTCCAGTCATTAATTCCCTTATCTCATCTGCTTACTACCATTCATCCCTTTTCCATGAGATTTGCCTGCCTACTTAAAAAAAAAACTCAGTTGAGCAGAATTGGACATGTAAGAGGCTCCAATAGAATAGAATATTTGTAGCTCATTGCTGAATTGTGGCATACTTGGTGTTTATATTGTATATAAACAGAGAAAACCCCACTAGTGATATTACGTAGTTTTGTAGTGAAACATCTGCAAGAAAATAACCAGACTCCAAAGCACCAAGGATCCTTCAATAAACTTTTTTAAAGGCATTTTGACATTGCATTTTCAGCATCTTCTTTTGTCACCCTTCTTACTAGACCTTATAAAATAGTTCTGATTTATCTTTGATATTTTGGGTCTGTCCACTTTATCCTTAAAAAATGCATGACCCCTTCTGCCTGACCCAGCTAAATAAGCTTCTGTCATTTGAGCTCTTACCCTTCCACTGTTTCTGCCACCTTCATTTTCCTATTTTGTTCTCTGACCTCATTTTTCAAGTGTGGGCTTTCTAATGTAAGGGCATTTTTTTCCTTTTTCTCTTCGTACAATTAGCCTCTGACTGCTTTTTGCTTGGCCCCCAAGAAGCATTTATGTTGTTTACAATTCCAGGGAGTTAATTTATAAAGCTTCATCCATAAATAGCTATTCAAAATAACATGTCTTAGTTTCTCTAGCATGTTTCTTCATTGGTGTGGACATCTGACAAAATTTCTAAAAAAAAACCCTAATTGTATATTAATATGGGATTTTGAAAGATGGAAGGAAGGAAGGAAGGAAGGAAGGAAGGAAGGAAGGAAGGAAGGAAGGAAGGAAGGAAGGAGAGATGGACAAGAAAGAAAAGACAAGGAGGGAAGGGCAAGAAAGACAGGCCACAGAAATGAAATAAAAAATATAAAATACATTTATTCACTTCATTCCAGTGACATGAAATTAATAGTTAAATTCCATATGTCCACCACAATCCCAATAAGAATGCAGCCCAACATTTATTCATTAGATGTCCCATTCCTTTCAGTCCAAAATCTTAAGTCAAAATACCACTTAGGCTATAATATTTTTGAGTTAAGGTGGTTCTTCAGTGTTCAGGACAATATGACTTATCTAAAAGCTAGTCTTGCAGTAAAGGACTTCTAGGTGCATAAGAACATATACTTCTTGAGGTCCTTCATAACATTTTTCACTACCGCATTCCTTTTCCCTGCAGCAGAATTCCCGTGAGGGAGAGAATGTCTATGGAGATTCTCAGTCATCCAGGTCATGGGTGTCTCAAAGGTGCTTTTTCAAGAGGCATCCAAGAAACTTCTTCAGCTTTGGCTGGATGGTGGGGAAATTTGTCATCTGGAAAGCTGACAGCCTGAGCTTGAGACAGCATGACAGGATGAGTTCCTGTTCCTTGTACCAGATTCCCTACCAGTTTGAAAGCATGCAAATGCAAGTAGATAAATAGGTATCACTTTGGTAGGAAGATAACAATATTCCATGTGCATCGGCATATAGTCATGCTTGCCAGATGACATCAGAAACATCTTCAGACAATGCTAGCTCCTTCAGCTAAGAAACAAAAATGGTTGAACAAAGGGAACCTTTACATTTTTCCTCTCAAGGAAATATTTAGCAAGGCAATCAACCTTCTTTCTTAATTAAAAATGGCAAATGTTTCTGTGGCCCTTTGTTGTGGCCTGCCAGCTGCTGGCAGAGCTGGCAGTACAGTCAGACAGTAGTGAGAAGGCTGGGGCGGAACCAGGGTCATTCCTGGAGGTTGAGGAAGGCTTGGATGAGGACTCTGCATCAGAGGCAGAGATGGGGCCAGGGCAAGCTGGCAGTCATCAGCTGCCTTTGGGCTTGGACAGCAGTGAGGCGGAGGAGTTTTTGGAACTGGTTCCCAGCCTGTGCATGTGCAGAGCTGCCAAAAAGAAGGCACAGTTAAGAACCCAGGGTCAACGTGGGAATAAGGCCTCATGTGGATGATGAATGGCCCTCCCATCAGGATTAAAAGAGAAGCAAAAGATTTGTCTGTATAACCCAGCCCTTCCCTGTCAGCACTGAGTCTTCCCTGGCAGCGTTCCAGGATTGATAAAGGTCTGAGCTAATTAGTATACCTTCGCAAGACTGTTTGACAAGCTGTTGTCTGACTGAATGAAATAAATTCACATTAATGTAATAAAAGGGTTTTTTGCCAGGACTCAGAATCGACTTAGTGCTTTCTGGGAGGCCTAGGATAGAACACCTCTATTTTTTTTCCCAGCCACTCCTATTCCCCTTCAGAAGAGGAAGTAGAAAAAGTGATGCTACAATCACAAGTGAGGATTTCATTGAGGCTCCAATTAAAACCAAGCCATTGTTAATGGAACCATGATTTGCCACTGAATATGCCTTGCCGTGAGCATACCAGGTGATGAAAAGATTGCACATTTTAGATTTGTTTTCCTTTTGCTTTTGCTTTTTTTCACTGAAAATCTTTCAGCTTTTCAATCTGCCTTTCAGACGAATAGCCCTCTCCTTTCCTTTTTCTCTGAATCTTTGAGGTTCACTGGACTCGCACAACTTTTGCAGTGGCACACTTCATTAGGCATTCATGGCATGGGTGTCAGGAACATGCTGCCTTTAAATAATTGAGCATGAGCTCCAGTAGCAGGTCTGCTGAGGATTGATACAATAAAGTTCCCAGAACTTTCTTCAGTCGCGTGAGAAAATGACTGTGCGTTCCAGTTTCCGTGAAGCAGGAGATTTCAATGCCCTTCAATTTCCCTCTACCATTATGGTCAACCAGTTGCATAATCCAGGGAAGATGCACTAGAATAAATCTTCCACAAGCTTAGACTTTTTAAAAAGTCTTTGGATAAGGGAATTCAGATGACTGACTTTACAACCAGAAGTGTAATAACTTGAATTAATGCAAAAAAGTGCCAATTTTAGCCCAGTAAATGCTGTAGTTTAAAGGTGGCTGGGTATATTCATTTAATTGTGGGTAGATTTAATGCTATCAACAGTACCTTTTATCTGCTTTTGAAAAGTAACTTACGACATGTTAATAAGACTCTCATTCAGAGGTGGGATTATACCAGTTCACACCTGTTCACTAAAACAGGTTGTTAGCAGTTCGGAGAACCGGTTGTTAGAAGAAATTACTGGCCTAATCCTGTAAGGAAGGCAGGAAGGAAACATTCTGGTGTTGCTTAAAGAAGCTGCCTTTCCGTTAATCCTTATTACATTCTTGGCAGGACTAGACTTCCTATCTCAGGAACTTCTCTGGAGTTGTTTTCCACTCCTTTGCTGGTACTTTGCTCGTGTGGAGGGACCATTCAAAGTTACAATGGCACTGAAAAAAGTGACTTATGATGATTTTTCACACTTATGACTGTTACAGAATCCCCACAGTCATGAGAGGCCAGGCGAGGAGATGCATGCTTCGATGTGAGTGATGTTGAGTTGGCCACACCCAGCCAATAACATGACCACCAAGGCATGTCCACCCAGTCACATGACCACCAAGGCATGCCCACCACTTAAGCCACGCCCACAAAGACAGTTGTTAACTGCTTAGAATGTTAACAACCAGTTCTAGCGAATAGGTGCAAACTGGTATAATCCCACCCCTGAGTTATATCCTTGTTCTTCACCAACACAGTCAACCAGAGGTTCAAACTGGATTTAGCATTTTTGTTCACCTTCTTATTCTTTCTATTAATTATTAATCTCATAGGCGGATGCTTTTCTTTTTATCCCCTGCCCCTCCCTGACAACCTTTAGTCCCTGTGATGCACCCTGTTTTGGGGACGAACCTGGGATTACTTTTCAAAGGACTCTTTCATATTTACTTCAATAAACCCTTCAGAGTTTTCATAAATCTCTGTGAGTTTGGGATTACTTTAGAAACCACACAGTGTCAGTGTATAAATGACTCTGTATGATCCCTTTCTCTAATGGATTGTATGTAGGTGGAGATTTACAACCACATACAAAGTTAATACATAGAGGATTAAAATGTTGAGTTGAAACCAGCTCAGAAAACAGGGGCAATTTGTAAAGAATTATTAAAAGGTTTTGCTGTTACACAGCACATTAAGGTATGCAAAAAATAAACTAAAAAATAAAAACCCTAAATCATCAGAAGGAAAAAGAAATGTAATCTCTGTTTGATTGCAACAAATATAGGCTTGTTTGTTTTGTTTTGTTTTAGGATCCTTTTTGATATATGAATAGAGCAGGGGAATAGGTAGAAAAGGAATTCTTTTTTTCTCTTCTGAGCAGCACCAATTATTCCTCAGGGTTTAACACTAGCTAAATATAAATATATAAATATTATACATACATATATATATATGTTTTTTCAAGCTTTCACGTGTACTTACATGTGTGCTGTTTAGCTTCCTTCGGGTATTATCCCACGTCATTGTAGTTCTGTTAACGTTGTAGCAACCTTTCAGCAGAATCTCATCTGCCATCCTCAGGCTTCTGTATGGAAGTGTGTCTCACAGTTCCTGGTTTCTGGAAAATTCGAGGCTGGGTTCCATTGTGATGGCATCAGGAAGCCTGGGTCTAGTGTTCGATTGTGATCTATTGGAGTTGATTTGATTGGTGTTCTCTTGTGTCTTTCTGTCTGTACTATTGGTTTGGCATAAACACAAAAACACCCACCAAATAATTTTCGTGCAACACCCATAAAAACAGAACCATAAAGACACGAGACCGCACGAAAATCAGTTAAACACATTGCAAACGACGGAAATAAACAACAACTACCATTTTGCCTAAAATGTCTAATGAGAACGAACTAACAACCAGTTACCAAATGTGTGAGCTTACACTTTCACTTTACATGTGGTGAACAGCACATATAATGTGTGGTGTGGTGGTGGTGCTGTCGTGTGTGTGTGTTGTGTTTAAGTTTCGCGAGGTGTTCCTATATATATATACACGCATTCAGGAAGCCTTCGTTTCCTTCGGGTATTATCCCACATCATTGTAGTGCTTTTAAAGTTGTAGCAACGTTTTAGCAGAATCTCATCTGCCATCATCAGGCTTCTGTATAGAATTTGTATGTGGGTTAGGATCTCACAGCCATTGGTTTTAAATTTGATGATAGCCTATTACTGTGGCAGGATGTTTTTTTTTACTTCAAAATATGTATATGTACACATGTACATATACATGCATACATACATACATATATTACCTTTGGGATAACTCTTATGGGAACAAACTGAAAAGCAATGAAAATAAGATGGTTCTAAAAACAAAGGCTAATTAGATCAATATAGAGTTCAAATTTGTGAGTAAACAAGAAGACAACCTACATCACCATCCAGTCAGAACTGAAGAAGCTTCTTGGTTAAGAAGTGAGACATGTTCAAAGAAAAATCATGAAAGTCCAGTTGCCTCTTGAAAAAAGCACCTTTGGCAGAACCATTGCCTGGATGACTGAGAATCTCCATGGACATTTCAGGCAACTTACAGTTTCCAAACTCCCTTTTAATCTGTTTAAAACCCTTTATAATCTTGCTATCAAATTTTACCAATGACCAAATTATTTTATGGCAGAGAAGAAGAAAAAAAATGAACAGAATCTGCAACAGGTATAAAATAACTGGTGTAATATAATTGTTAAAAATATTTGCAGGTAAAGAAAGGGAAGGAATGCCATCATTTCCAAGTTTGAATTACCTCTAATATCTTGTTTTAAAGAAATGAAACAATTATACATAGGTTGAACAGATTTCCATTGTTTGTTTTTAAGAAAAATAGAAAAGGATCATTACTTTTGTATCTACTGGGAAGGTCTCAATATAGTAATTACATCCCCTCAGGATGTATCTTAAGCCCATGTCACACTGCACCAATGGATGGAAAGAGGATGTAAAACAGAGAGAAACACTTGCT
>BHFT01006088.1:0-21667 GCA_004320025.1 Laticauda laticaudata
CAATTGTTCATGATTAATTTTCCCATGTTCTTCTTTTGTTGTACTTGTGTTTTGGTCTGTGACCACAAATAAAGTATAATTATTATAACTCACAAGGTGTTCGCCTCCTCCTCCTCCTCTTCTTCTTCTTCTTCTTCCTCCTCCTCTTCCTCTTCCTCTTCTTCTTCTTCTTTGTTCCAAATGTGACCAAAAAAAAAGTTGGGTGGGTTTTTTTGTGTTCAATCCAAAGCATTGTTCCAAGTCATTTCATTCATTCATTCATTCATATTCAGGCAATGACTTTTGTAATGAAGTGGGAGAATATTAATTTTCCTTTGCAGATCCCATGCTCACTGTTGCATAATGTATACTTTAATGTGAACCAGTGAACAATTCCGATGTTAACCAAACTTTGCAACCTATCAATTCTACAGCTAAAAACATGTTTTCCATTTCTAACTGTTTTTGGTACTATGCTAGCAGAAACCTTTTTCGTCTTCTACCTAATGGTGGAAAAACCAAATCTGAGAATAAGTTCATTTTTTTCAGCAAGAGAGAAATTCAAAACACATCTCCAAATCAGCCATGAAGTACTTATAAAAATAAAGATAAATAAGAGCCTTTGCAATATCCAGACTTTATTCTTATTGAAAAAAATAAATCAACTTTGGAAGATTTAAAATATGTACTGTATGCAAGGAAACTTAAAAATATTTCTAAGTTTGAAGAGCACTGAAAGGAAAAGTCAAGGAAAATAGAACAGAAGCAGAATAAAAGCCTCTTAGGGGGCTAAAGAAAGCTTTTGGAAGAATTTGCCAAAGGAGATGTTAACAAAATACTGAAAGGTTCTCCAAACTTTTGTACTTGCTATATTCTCTTTCTTCTTGAGAGCTCCTTGATGCTCTCTTAGCTTAGTTGTTTTCTTGCACTGATGATGTGACCTTGTTTGGCTAATGAAATGTCTGTAAGAAAACAACCAACTTCAAAGAGTGCCAAGGACCCTGTGGTATAAATACTCTCCTTTATTGGTATCACTTTCTTCTTCTTTTAAAATCTGTAAATCATAGCACATTGAAGGCATATCCTGTATCCATATTTTCAAGGAAATGTATTAAGTTTATACCACATGGAGGTCATGTTAATTTCTGAGGGAATCGATCAAAATAAAGAATCAGTAAAATTTTCAGTTTGACCAAGAGACCTACCACATGCATATAAAATCATCACACATTTATCAAATATCAGAAACTTCTTGATATGAGACTTACACATTTGCTCCTTGAATGATGCTAGAATGATGTATTTATAGGCTTTGCTTTTTTATTCCATCAAAAGTTTGAAAATCGGGAAAAGATCAGTCTCAAAGCACTTTATGAATATAGCTTACAAAGATAGATTTTTGAACACTGAACTTTGGGACTTTCCAAAGTTGGACCTTTTGCCTGTTCCAATATAGTTGTTACATAATACAAAAATATGGGATAATGTTGCAATGCATTGTTAAAGTAAACACATTAGTCTGAGGAGAAAAGCACTGCAGCTGTACAGTTTTACAGGACTTAATTAAATACCAGATGAATATAAACAGGAAAGACAGATTGCATGGGTTTATTGTTTATGTAAGTAAGAAAAGAGGGAAATGCTGATTCTTGCATCCTGAAATAAAAACAAGAGACACAATTTTTTTCATAATTCTGTACAGATAATAAAGGGAAGAACTGACTCTATGTGGGTCTAAGTAGCAAACTATAAATAGAGAAATCAATCAGGTTATTTCTATACCTATTTAAATTGCTTTGGATATTTGAAAGCCTTATTTCTGATAAAGGCCCGGTCCCACTGGCCGACGGAGGCAAACGTATGCATAAAGGACACAGCGGAAGAGCAAAATTTCGGGGATGGCTCCATCCATTGTCATCCACTCCAAAAAGTGGTGAAAATTTGCATAAACAGAACGGAAAAGAACGGACCGTAGGTGTATGTAGCGGGGATGTTTAAACGGATGTTCATAGAAGCCTTAGCGGATGAACCACGTAGGAAGCATGATACCTCTGAGGAGTCTCCAGGGTCGAGAATTGTTCAAAGTGGACGCATAGCGTGAAGGGCGGATGACCTATAGCGGATGATCGCGTGCATCATCACGGATCGACCTATAGGAAGCAAAGCGGACGCATAGCGGATGTATATAAGATGCAAAGCTGTTCACTGCGCACATGCGGGAGTATGAATATGCATCAGGCTCCATGGATTGAAGGATGCAGCACACACCCGCACTCCAGCCAATACAGGGGAAAGACTACTGCTGCCAACATACATCTAGCAGAACACCATGGCATTTGTTCAGTCAGCAAGAAGAGGAGCCTATGCGCTACTCCGCTTCAAGCCCTCGGCAAGCAAGGCCCGAACACCATCCCACCCCCTGCACAGACTCTGGAAGCTGCTGCTGCTGCCCGCTGCTGCGGGTGCGACCAGCCCCACAGGCCCTCAAGCCCCTCAACACCCTGCTGCTTGCAAGCCCTACTGCTCGCATAGCTCCTGGCAAGTGTCTCTCTTCAACCGGCCCCTGAAGGCCCTGTCTGCTCAAGTCCCTGAAGGCCCTGCTATTGACCTTCAAGCCCCTGAAGCCCTGCTGCTTGAAGCCCTGCCAGAGGGTAGGGAAGAGGCAAAGGGAAGCAGAACGGAGCAGAGAGGATAACAGTACACTTGTTTCCGAAGGAGCATATGAGGAGAGTGTTGCAAATGGCTGACGGAGAACGGCAGTACCTCTTGGAGAAAGGACCACACAGACGTATTAGGACACCAAGAAGAAGCAGGCCAGCCTTGAAAACAAGCAGAGAGCCTGGGCGTACACTGGCAGAATACTCCTTGGAATGGTGAACTTGATTGAATTAGCTACTACAGTGCACACCTGGCTATGGCAATGCTACACCTCAAGTAAATGCGGCGGCTGTGCTGTGTCAAGCTCCTGACCAAGGAGATGGTACGTCATGGCCAAGTGCAGCGTTTCCTGAGAGTGAATCCCACACCAAGGAGCAGCCTCTCTGAGACCCCTCTCTCTCAGACAGCCCCACAACAGCCCAGTCCTCTTCCAGCCAAGGGACCCAGCTACCCCGTCACGAGCGGTGTCTTCAGAGGCCCATGGCAGAGACCCCCCGACAGCTGCACTCCCCAATGCCGGAGACTTGGAGATCCCGGAACTCGACTGGTGGAGGATGACGCCCTGCTGTCACAATAGAGGAAGAAGCAGCAGCCCCAGAGCCAAAATCACCCCCGCCCCGCTCCAGAGAGATGCAGGCAGAGAGGCGACTGGAAGGCCAGTGACCACAGTGTGCTATTGAGATCAGGGGACACAATGAAGACAGCAAGAACTTCTTCTCTGCAGCTAGTCCATAGCGACATTACCATCCTGACCGGAAGCCTTCAATCACCTACGTGAGCTCAGGACCCTGAGGGACCTGCCCGAGGCCCAGTACAGTGATGAAGCAGAAGATTCACACAACTTCTGCAAACCCACAAGGCCCATACTGAACCTGCTCCTACCGCAGGTCCAGGTCTCTTCTCCACCCCAGGCGATTTCACAGCCCTTACGGCTTTCAATCAGGCCCTCACCTAACCACAGCCAACGCTACTAGGATTCCCACTAGCAGAAGCAGAACCCAGTCCAGGCCCAGGTTCATCTCACACCACAACGCCACTCCTCACCTAGCTGCAAGACCAGGACAGCCCACTACACTCCTCCTTCCTCCACCCCACAGCCAAGCCCGTCAATTGGACAATCTGTAATCAGTATTGGGCCCTGAACATCTCAAGTCCTTGAAAAGGGCCCTCTCCAACCTCAGGGGACTGAGTCAGCTCCTCGGATAGCTCTCGGTCTGAACCACAACCACCACCTTGTTCTACCCATCGGGCCAAGCATCCCATATGGTGCCTCAGACCAGCCACTCAGCCACAGCTACCTCCACAGGTCCTGCCCGCCCTAACAGCTGAACTAGGGACAATGACTCGAGTAAATTAGACGATAGTTCAAAGACTGGAGTTGTAACTTGTTAAGTTTATCTTTGCTTAAGACCACTTAGTTTATTCTTGTTTCATTTTTTTTCTTTTGCTCAAATAAAGTGTTGGATCAAACTTTGAAAAACATGGTCAAGCCTTTGCAGCTTGTGGGAGTAGATAAAGGATAGTGTGGATAGATACACGCCATCCAGTGCAACCATAGTGGGACTGGTTATGGATCCACCATCCCAGCTGCCACACATATGGACCTTTATTATCAATAACAAGTTATTCATTGTATCAACTCATTTAAAATTAAACTAAGCTCCTTTTTTAATTGCCACTATTCATTGTAGACCAATGTCACATACATCGCACAATCTCAATCATGTTTATCGCGACAGCCTCAGAGGAAGCATCCATTAATCATCCTTCACTCCTGTCTTGCCACTCCACTTTCCTGCTGGGAGTTGCACCGAGTGCTCAGGAGTTGCGTTGCTTATCCCTTCATGTGAAGCTCTGTTGTGTGGCCTTATACATCCACAGCTGTCTAATCAGGTTACGTCTGCCTCCAGGTCACCAAGGCTCCATCGTCCCAATGTCCCTTGTGACGGTCGTACAAGTCTCTGTTCTGCAACTGACTGGGTGCGTTGTCAACCTGAGATGCGTCAGGATGCAAGCAAGCCTTCCCCGATGCTTCTCACAGTCTCTAGCGTCATGCTTGTGAGACACAGTCTCTGGGTCAATGGAGAAGTATCTGCGAATCTGTTGGCCAGGATTGCCGAAGGCAATTCTCCACCACCCGCCTTGCCCTGTGACAACCTGTAGTTGAAGATCGTCTCTTCACGGTGAGGCTTATCTTGAGTGTTAGGGCTTCATTGATGGTATGTTCTGAAGGGAGAAGGGTGCCATCACCAATGATGAAGTAGGGCACATCTTGTGTGTCATTGGTCAGGGGGTGCTGCAGACTTAGGAAACACCATGATGAGGTTGCGGTCCAGCCCATCCTTGAGGTCACTTGCATTGTATAGACTGGCAATCTGAAGCTCTGATCGTTCCTGAATGCATTATGTGTAGTGATAAGCTTGTAGTCAGCATCACCATGGCAAAGAGATGCATACTGAAAAGCCTTGTAGTTGAAATAAGTGGGGACCCCTGAGTGCGCTGGAGCTTTGCAGACACGTCTTCCCATCTAGGGCCCCAAATTGGTGGGGAAAGTTGCCACCTCTGATACCACTCTTTGCAAAGTTTTCTTTCAGGCTTGTTCAGTGGTGGCACTTGAGGGAGCTGCTCATATTAATTCTTCAAGATGGCCTTGTACACCTCACGCTTCCTGACCACTTTGCTGAGCTCTTTGTGTGCACCCTCCTATGCTATAACTTGCATGTTTCGTGTATTGTGGTTCCAGAGGCAGTGCCGCAGAAGTCAGTTGCCACCTTCAGTCCAGGTGTACTATTTGGGAACTTGAAGTTGGTGCTCGCTTGGTCCAACCGGTCGTCTCAGTGACGCTCTAACAAGGTCCGTCAACATGCTTAGTGCATCCTCATGAGAGTAGGACATGCGAATGAGGGCTCTTCCATTCCGTCAGCCTCACCAATCAACTGGTCATACACGTCCAAACTCCATTTCTTCTCATCCTTGGACCACCAGCTCTTGGATACATCCAGATACAAACGTTTTGTCGGCGTTTTTAAATACTTTATATACGAGATGCCATACGCTCACATCCTTTCTATTCCGTCTACTAATGCTGTGTAGACCGTTTCATGTACCTTTTGTTTCGTCCCTCTTTCCATTTCAGTTGCAGGCAGATGTGAGTTGAGGGGATGACCAGAGGATAGAGAAGGATACAGCAGACGTTTACGGATGATAACAGACATAGAAGTTTGTTGCCCGTATATTCATGGGATGTACTCATATGTGGCAGAAAGTTCATCCGTTCACAAAGTTTTTGTTGGCAGCTCAAACTTCTTGTGTGGAGGAAATCCTCAGTGCACAGATGCTTGACGATAGAGCGTATGAAACACGTATGCAATGAGTAAACAACGGATGCATAGCATTTTCCAACGGATGGCAAGCTTTTTTTAACGTTTTACATCCTCTTTCCATCCACAAGTGCAGTGGGACCGGGCCTTAATCCAGTGAATGTTTGTTACCAATTATAACAGATTAATACTCTTGTTGTATACAGAATGTATCATCCAAAATAGTTAGTTGCAAACAATTATTGCTTGTTGCAATTAATTGGCTTTATTGTTCCTGGCAAGCAAGCGTTCAGTTGCTGAATTTGGAGACATTTCCAGTTGCTTTGTCTTAAAACAAACGTCTTCAGAATGTGATAAACAGCAGCATGTACATTAAGCATTTTTGGAAAGGACAGGGATGGGATTCTACCAGTTCACACCTATTTGCTAGAACCAGTTGTTAACATTCTAAGCAGTTTGGAGAACCGGTTGTTAGAAGAAATTACTGGCCTAATCCTGCAAGGAAGGCAGGAAGAAACATTCTGGTGTTGCTTACAGAAACTGCCTTTCCATTAATCCTTATTACATTCTTGGCAGGACTAGACTTCCTGTCTCAGGAACGTCTCTGGAGTTTTTTCCCCTCCTTTGCTGGTACTTTGCTTGTGTGGAGTGACCATTCAAAGTTACAATGGCACTGAAAAAAGGGACTTATGACCATTTTTCACACTTATGACTGTTACAGCATCCCCACAGTCATGAGAGGCCATGCAAGGAGATGTGTGCCTCAATGTGAGTGATATTGAGTTGGCCACGCCCAGCCAATAACATGACCACCAAGCCATGTCCACCCACTCACATGACTACCAAGCCATGCCCACCACCTAAGCCATGCCCACAGAACCACTTGTTAAAAAATTTGAATCCCATTCTTGGGAAAGGATATGTGCTATTCTTTTTGTTGAGGTATTCCCTGTTAGGAGAATGAGTGCACTCAGGGAAACATAGTGAGAGTGGTAATGAATAACACACAACCAGCACACAGATACACTGAATAATAAAATGTAAGTTTTACTTCCAATAAATGGGTAATCAAAGTCCAACAAACAGTCCAAATAATACATGGTTAAAGCAGTTAGTATTCAAAACAATCAGTCCAAGGATAATCCTTTCTTTACCAGTATCATAAACAAAGTTAAGTAAATGGAGTTTGCTAACAGTTGCAAGACTCACAGCAGTTCAAGCAGAATGACGATCAGGCAAAAGGGAAATGCAAAAAGAACAAACCAAATTTCTGGCTCCATCTTATGGCTGTTGGAGGAACCTCAGCCAAGCACAATTACAACATTCTCTTAAAGATACAACAGTACTAAATGACTATCCTGGTTTATATATTGCCAACCCAACTGTTAGGTGACTATCATTCCTAACACCTTTTATTTGTGGGTGAGAATAATCATCAAGTGAACATAAAGGCCATGTTCCTTCTAGACAAAGCATAATTTCTGAATTGGAAGGAGCTTAACAGTTGGAGTGTTAAAAGGAAATTTTCGAACATTCGCTAAAATGATGCAGAGGCAGCATACATTGAGATTTTTGCATATATAAATGAGCAATATTTAGCAACCTCAGTGTCATGCCCCTGGTGGAGACTGACTCTGAGAGAGAGGAGGAACAGCCAACAGGGAGTGGAAGTGTGTCTCCAGAGGTGGGGGAGGAGGCTGGGGAAGGGCAGAGGCTGGCTGAGCAGTCAACAAAGGACCCAGGCCCATCCCCTATCCATCCAAGGCACGCAGGAAGGAGAGGATCAGAGAAAAACATGGTCTACTTGGGAGAAGAGGACCATGATCCTCTTCATGGGTTTTAGGTGTGAGATCTGCATAAGAGTTTGGACCTGCGTGCTAACAAATGCTGGAGACAAATTAGTGTTTTATTCCTAGATGAGGTTTATCTTGGTTGGTATTCTTTCAATGGACTTACCTAGTTATCTTCCTGAAGTTTGTAATTATTTATCCTGGTCTGTCATGAAATTTTATTCATTGCAGTTTGTTTTTGGTTTTTGCTTCGTTATTTGCTCTTTGAATTTGAATTGTGTTTCTTTTGTTTGGAATGTTATTTGGAAATAGTTTAATCTTCAACTGTGAACAATTAATTAGTGAAGCCAAGTTGAAGGCATTAAAGGACCTTTATTTACATTTGGTTTTTGTTATATTTTTGATACCGTCTGGGTCATCACTCTCAGACTTGGGTGAAAAAAGAAAAAAGCCATGTTATATGCATTTGCTTAATTCATTACTGCTTACTAAATGCCAATCAAATAAGTGTGGTTTCACATTAGTTGACATACAATTAAGAATAAAGCAGTAAATGCTTTTTTCTTCATATTTAACAATTATTTATTATATGACAATGATAATATATGATATTATTTTTGACAGTTAGACAAATAGTTACTAGGGTCTATTGGCCCTTCCTCTTTAAATTGAAAGATGCAAATGTTGTAGAAAAAAGGAATAATCATATTTCAGATCTTTCAATCCATTTGCAGAGGTATTAATTGTGTCCATTTAATTAGAAAGGAAAGCATGAAAATGTATATCCGAAAGTTATTATTTGTCTGATATAGATCTGTGTTGGTGAACCTATGCCACGTGTGCCAGAAGTGACACGCAGAGACATTTTCCCCAAAACACGAGAGGTCACCTGGAAGAGGCTTACTGCACATGCATGCACGCTGCTGCTGACAGCTAATTGTTAAATATCTGGTGCACATGTGCAGGGGGTGGGGGGATGCGTGAGAGACCCACGCACATGTGCAGGGACACGCTGCACATGAGAGGATCATACATGCTGCGCATGAGGAGGAAAAGCACACGCATGCACAAATGCACAGTGCACAAGAGGGAATCGTACGCTTATGTGCAGACACGCGGTGTGCAAGGTGGGGTTGTGTTGGCATGCACAGGGGGCATGGGGCAGCACTCATTGCTTTCTGGGTGCTGGCATACAAGCACGCACAAGCGAGCCCAAGTGCAATTATTGGCATGGGAGCTGAAAAAGGTTAGCCACCACACATATATATTATTGTACTTGGTAACAGTTTGTGTAAAGCATATTTCTAATGATAATGGTGGATGGAAAAAAAGAAGATAAATCACAGAAAAAGTCATCAGGCTATTCAGATTTCTATAGAGAGAATAATTGCTTTGTTATTGTTTTGAATCTGTGACAGGCACAAAGAATAGGTCCTGCATATTAAATTCCAATTAATTGCTTTATTGTTCATGTCTATGCACAAGAATCTAATCAATTAACGGTCAGCACTATGTGGCTGCTAGAAAAGAGTTAATGGAATTCAAGAAGGGTTGTACTCCATTTTATGGAAATGTAACAACTCTAGGCTGATTACTTGCTTAATTCTGCCCCCAGGCTCTGCTTGCTCTTCTTCTATAATCTGCTTAACTATTCCTATGTACATGAAAAGGACAAGAACCTGAAGAATTATTGTTTATTCTGAAACAGTGATGAAATTTATATTGTGATGTGTAAACATGGGGCAAACATTATTTGATAGTATCAACAATAGATGCTGCAAAGTGAAAAGCTAAGAACTAAACATTACAAATGAAAAAGAATTTGAAGACAGATTAATGCTCCAACAGAAGCTGCTTGGAATTCAGTGAAAATAATTATGTTACAAAGTGCTATAGGAGTGTGTGGAATTAAAGCATGAAAAGAGATGTTTGGTGAAATAATGAAGCAAAAGAGACTGTGGGGGAAAACAGATTGATTTAATTTATCCTGCCTTTTATATAGGCGTTAAGGTAGTCTTCTTTGCTCTTCTTCTGCCTACCAGTCCCAACTTTGAAACGTAGGTTGAGCAAAGAAAGAAGATTGGTCAGGTCATCCAGTGAGTTTGTATGACTGAAAGTGAACAAGAATCTGGTGTCAGTACAATACCTTAATTTTCTGTATCACATTGACTCTGGAGAATAGAATCATCATTGTAAAAGTGAGGATAATTAAATAAAAATAGTCTATAATGTGTTTGGAGGAAAAATTAATCAAAGACAGTAAGGAATGGTTAACTGTCAAGGATAGATAATAGACATAGAAATAGACAGGCAGACAGATATTGATGTAACAAAACCTAAAAATCTACACTGGGAGTCTTTAGAAAATAATTTGAAATTGAAATTTTATTTAGATACTTTATTTTATTTATTTTATTAAATTTGTTTCCCATCTATCTTAATGTGAGACAATAGATATGGTGAAATTGAATTGAATTGAAATTGAATTTGAAGGGATTCTGGAAGGAGATTTCTATGGGAAAGAGAATAATATACTAGAAAAAAGAAGTTGACATGAATCCTGTAAGTATGGCTACCTTATGGAAATGGGCAGGTTTTGCTCAAACTATAGCTGAGCATCATAAATATATCCCTTACAGCAGCACCAAATGAAAATTATTTTACTCTTGGAATAAATGTTTTAATGGCCATCAATATAATTGTACATAAATTACATTTTATTAATGATTTTACTGGTTTATATAATACATTATTGCAATAAATCTATGGCTTTGAACAATAAGATTAATTTTAATTGTTGGCATCAAAGTAAATTATGCAAAAGAATAATAAATAATGTAATTAGGTTGAAAAGGGGAAAATGCATACATAGATGGTATAATTTGAAGAAAATGGTGTGGTTCAGTTACAATATGACAATGTAAGTAAAAATTATGTCTATCCCTGACATCTAGAATGCTCAATTGTTGCTCCTTACACAAAGGGAAATATAACAAGACTGAAATGATAAAAGAAGGCAGATTAGGCTAAGTGTGCCTGTAGAAGTGGGCAAATTCTACTTCAAAGATTACAAATAGAGACACTGAACAAAATGTGAGAAGTAGAGGCTTTATGTGTGGCAGATATGTACACCAAATTTGGGTCTTCAGCAGCTGAATGAAAATGCATGAGTGTAGAAAGGAATGCTTATTTTACTGAGGCAATTTCTTTCAGTCCATAACCAGAAAGAAAAGCTTCAGCATATGCAAAACCTTCTGCTATTTTTTTTAAATTCATACAATATATTGACTCTTAGTTTCATTTCCAAGCATAAAAGAATAATGAGATATTTTTAATCAATTCAGATAAATGAGTGGAATATCCCCTCCATTATATAGCAATGGAATGTGGCTACAAATTATGACCTGCTGGTTTAGTTATCTAAACTTCACTGTATGTTTTGCTTATAATGCAAAAAAAAAAAAACCCCAACAAAAATTTCTTCCTTGTAAGTGCTGTTTCTCATCCAAGAATTGAAGAAGCTTCTTGGATAAAAATTTTAACATTTCAAAGGAAAAAACAAGGAAAGTCCAGTTGCCTTTTGGAAAAAGGGCGTTGGTACTTACCTGATACTCTCATTGTCTGTGAGCTGTGAAGAGCATCCAGAAGTGGGAGGTGCTTCAGTTGCTTCTGGAATGGCTGGCCTTAAAACTCCGGAATGCTCCTCCTCCTCCACGGGACACCTCCCCAGCGTCCCCCAGTTTTGCGAAGACTGAGTGCCAAAGTCTGGTACTCATCACCTAATCTGGATCCCTGACTGGAACAGAACCCCCACAGATGGAAAGAAATGGGTGGGGCTGGATGCTCTTCACAGCTCACAGAAAACGGGCATATCAGATATGTACCAATGCCCTTTCTCCCATGAGCTGTTCAGAGCATCTAGAAGTGGGACATACCAAAGCTTGGCCTGTCCTAGGGAGGGATTCTGTCTGGATTGAAATCCACTCCAAAACTCTGTGGACCTTCTTCGGGAATTTTCTGCAGAGAGTCGCAAGGATCGAGCAAAGGATGCGCAAAGGATCGAGCAGACAGGAATCCCACATCCGAAGTGGCCGAAAAGTGTCTGGTCCTGATGGATTGCTGAACTCCAGCCACAATGCCCCTTTGAATTGCCATCTCCATCCATTGCCTCATTTCGATGGGAATAGTCTCAGGTAATCCCTCCTCCTGTCTTCGGCCGGCGACCGTAGGGGTGAAGGTTGCCTCTGGGATTAGCTGAGCAGTGCTCATTGGAGGAGATGTGCTTATGGGAGGTTATCCAGAAACAGCCTGCCTGGGCTGGGGAGATAAATCCAAGGACCCCAACAATGTACTTGGGTCCTGATCTGATTGTTGTGTCATAGCCATCTTGTCTGCCTCCCTGGCTCGTTTTTGCAATTGCCTTTCCAAAGCTAGGTGCTGTCTATGGGCATCCTTATCCTCCGCCTTACAGGCCTTTTTGGGACCCACTGGCTTATCTCAGGACTTATTTGTCTTGGAGTGGAAAGCGTTGTCATCTTCCATTGTGGATGACTGATTTTCTTGCCTCTGACTTTAATTTTTAATTTTTTAAAATTATTATTATTGTTATTAATATTTGTACTTTGGGGTGATGCCTTCCCCTTATTTTTATGTAGTTTATATAGTTTTATGTGTGACTATAAATATATCTCCTCTAACTTCATACAATGGTTTTAAGAATTGCTTGTTTAAAACATAAACTACTAGTATTATTGATCAAACTTTGACAGAGCAAGATAACTGGAAGCCAACAATGACACCTTAGCTCATCTGTTCCTTTGGTCAACCATGACATTGAATAATGTGACAAATTGTGTTCCTTTTTCATGAAGAATCTACCATCTTCATTTAAAATGAAAGAAAAAACATCTAGATAAAACTTTCTCCACAAAAAAAAACCTGGTGTTTTGACAGTTGAAATAAGATTGTACATTCCATCCCAAACAATTTATCCATCAAGAAATCAGCAAGTAAGAGATGGGTGCACTATCATTTTAAGTAAGCAACCTCACAAGAAAATTGTTTGTTTGTTTATTTATTTATTTATTTATTTATTTATTTATTTATTTATTTATTTATTTATTTATTTATTTATTTTGTCAAGCGATTATAAGATAACAGGTATTAATTATAAACATAGTTATGAATACATGAAATGGATACAAATAAGAAAATAAAAAGAAACAATAGGACAGGGATGGTAGGCATGTTGGTACACTTATGCACGCCCCATACAGACCTCTTAGGAAAGGGGTGAGGTCAGTAGTAGATAGTCTAAGGTTAAAATTTTGGGGGTTTGGGGAAGAAACCACAGAGTCAGGTAGAGTTTTCCAGACATTGACCACTCTGTTGCTGAAGTCATATTCCCTGCAATCAAGTTTGGTGCAGTTTACCTTGAGTTTGTATCTATTGTGTGCTCTTGTATTGTTATTGTGTGTTTACTAGAGTCAAAAACCCCATAATGTCTTTTGAGTTTGGAGATTTTTTAAATTATTATATTTATTGGCATTTTTGCAACATTACAAGAAAGGTGGGTAATGTGTTTATTAGAGTCAAAAGTCCATTATGTGCTTTGAATTTGGGTAATGATAATAGTAATAGTAGTAGTTGTTGCTGTTGTTAGCATTTCTCCCACAATGGCAAGGTTCTTTGTTTTCAGATCACCCTCGGTTGTGACAGGAATTGGTTGACATGAATTTACTGTCTGAGTCGGAAGGTGTGGGCTGAGAGAGAAAGTGACTAGCCCAAAGTCGGCCAGCCTGCTTTCAAAGGCAGGATTAGAAGTCAAAGTGTCCTGGTTTTTAGCCTAACCCTTATTCATTCTCTCTCTCTCTCTCTCTCTCTCTCTNTCTCTCTCTCTCCCCCTCCCTCCCTCCCTCCCTCTCTCTCTCTCTCCTCACCCCTCTCTCTCTCTCCCTCTCTCCCCATAGAGAAGGAGAGACATCCACACATGCATACAAAGTATACACACTTATATACTTATACATATACCATAGAATATGTATACCACACTTGTACATATACCATAGAAATACAAATAGATACAGATTTATACAGATACATACACACACACACACACACACGTGTGTGTGTGTGTGTGTGTCTAAACTTGTAGAATTCTTGGAATCCTCATAGTAGAGCATGTATTGTAAATAGACAGAAGAAAGGAGAAACAAGGATTTTTTTCATGTTTGCTTCTGCCAAAAGATATCCTTAAAATACTTTGATGATGATGTACTTTTCTTGCTTGAAACACATCTTGCAAAATATAAGTAGTCAGACATCCATGGGAACAAACTGTCCATGGGTTTGTAAAAAATTGAATTACTCATTTTCATGAATATTTGATCTGCTTATTACCTGCAAATGTTCCAGATTGGATACTCATAATTTGAGTTTATTAAAGTGCTTGAGGCAAAGTTTTGTGTGACAGGTGCAGTTCTGAAAGGTACAGGAATAGTGAATTATATTAAATTCAACTGAGTAGACAGATAGTATGTGGATATAGACTTTTAGGGTATATTACTAGAACATTAATATTTCCATTAGTGTACTAGTTACAAATAATTTCTGATTTACCTTTTCTCAAATATAGTATTAGGGCATATAAAACACAGTTATATAGTTCCATGCAAAGCGATGAATACAATATTTTGACATTTAATATTTTTAAAGTGTCTCAGATTCTTAAGTAAAATAAATATAAACTAAAATCTTTTCATAAGAGGATTCAGTAAGAGGCTGGTCCTTGATACAAATCTGGAAATTCCATGTATTCCAACATTAAAAAAAGCATTTCACAAAATGAACTCAAATGTTTTTAACATTTCCATTTAGTCTCACTGTGTTTGTTGAGTTGCAACTTATTTTGTAACAAATATATTCATATGCAACTCTTTTTCAAAAAAGGAAAGTGAATATAGAAACGAAAGATAAAAATAGGATAAGCAGAATAAAAATAAAAATCCATAATAAGGATATTGTCAGCCTCCAAGATTCTATCTTCTTCTTGACTCTTTCTGGCTGCCATAGAAATGGGGGGGGAGGAATAATTGGGCTTCGTGGGGGGAAGGGTACTGGAGGTGAAGTTGTATGAATTGTAGAAGTTGGGATGCTTTCTTGCTTGCACTTGCTTGCAGCCACTTGTCTTTCCAGGTCAAGGTCAACCGTCTTGGCATACCAGATGTCTGAGATGCCACTTTAAGATGTACCCACACGACATTATACATACCTCAGATTGGATGTCCAGTTTGAGATGTTGGGGGTGGGGACATGGGATAACTTTCCATATGTAATTTCCACACCTTTTACCTCAGATCTTATATTTCTTCTGCTGCTACCACTTTAATTTCAGTAAAAGTCCTTTTCTCTATAAAAATGGAGTCTAATGTTTTCTTTCTTGGATTCTGAATGGAGCCACACCTGACAGATATAGTAGAAATCATATATTAATTAGGAGTTAGTGGTTTTTTTCTTAAATAATGCATTAAGTAATTAAGCCTAGGATCCTTGATGTTTTCTCTCTGCTAGCACTGATGATGTTACCTAGTTTGGTAAAGAAACATCTCCCAACTCAGAGAGCACCAAGGACAGTTCAACCCTGAACTATAAATATCCTCTTCTATAAGTATTTTAAGTTTCCTTAAATAAATTATCTGACAAATCCTCTGTATACAGGTAGTGCTGGACCATTTGCTTAGTAACTGTTTAAAGCTATAGTGGCATGATTTATGACTGTTTTCATTGTCATGGGTTAATTAGTACTCCCAGGGTCACATGATCAAAATCCAAGATGTTTGGCAACTGGCATGTATTTATGACGATTGCAGTGTCCCAGAGTCATATTATCATCTTTTGTGACCTTCTGACAAGCAAAGTCAATGGAGAAGCCATATTCACTTAACAACTGGGTTACTAACTTAGCAACTGCAATGATTGGCATAACAACTATGACAAGAAAGGTCATAAAATGGAATAAAACACAATAACTATGTTGCTTAGCAACATAAATTTTGCACTCAATTATGGTTGTAAACGTGTAGCCTTACCCTTAGCAGAAAATGTTTGTTTTCAGCTATAACTGCTTTTGAATGGCTATTAGCCTTGATGGTAGTATGGTTGCCTCTGAAGGCCATCTGCTAGTGAGCTTTCTTGTACAATTGGCCAGAAGGCCAGTGAGCTTCCTTGTACAGTTGATTGGTCAATATGAGAATAGAATGTTGGACTAGATGTCTTAGAATGCAGAAGGATGATTATTGAACAAATAACAATTGTTAGAAATAAGTAGTGAAAATATAGAGCTGTAGTCTTTTTAATCTTACTTACTTAGATTCTCAAGTGAATACAATATTCTGCCTTTATAATATGTCCCAAAAAATTTCTTCTGTATGTTACTTACTTGAGTTTTTGGCTCTGTAAAAAAAAGACATGATCTCTAGTGAGGAGAAGAGGACAGGAATCTGACCATACATACCAACAAGAAAATGTCATTCACTTGGATTTAGCATGGCCTTTCTCAGCAGATAATGTTTCACATCTTCAGGGCATTTCAACATGACCCCAAGGCCAGTTGGAGGCTAACGTTCAACATCCCTGATAAATTACAAAAAAAAAAAAAAAATCCAGCTTTTTTTCAGTTTCAGATAAGCCAGCAGAGAAAAATGTTGGCACAGACTACAACTGATGTGACATCATGGAGACAGGTACTCCACAACTGAGGTAAAAGTGTGCATGTAAAAAGGTTGTAATATTTGCTTCATGCTCCTCTTTTTATGTTCAATTGGAACAGAAATTATAGTTAAAACCACTTTGTCAGCAGCCTATACAGCATGATTTATGCCTCCACAATCACAATCCTGTGATTTAGTCCAGTGATTTATTAGATGCTAATTCTGTGCAAATTCTGAATATCTCTGTGGCTTGTGTGAGGAAATACTGCTTTTGTCTAGCATGATAAGATCATAAAAATTACTCCATGCCAATTTTAATTCAAAAGTATAGGTCTGAGAGAGCTATTGTTAGAATCAGAAAAAATTCTGAGATTCAGGAACTATAGTGCTGCCACCAAAATTCCTCTAGTCATTCATATAATCATGTATATCCCCATTGTGAGCATCTTCTTATTGTGAACATCTTCCCACCATAGTTATCCCCCATTGTTCCCAAATTTTTCAAAAATACGGAATCATTTAGGGAGCCTTTTTCTTCAGGAATTGCATCCATTGATTCATGTTCTTCATTACTGGTTTGAATGTCTGTATTTTCAGCAATCCTATTAATATTCCATATTACACAGAGTTTTAGTGTTGCACTAGTTTTGCACTAGTTTTAGCGTTGCACTTTTAGCGTTGCACAAAATTAGTCTTCCTCACAGACTGCCTTTCTATTTTTCCATGAGCTGCAATCCAATGGCCTCATGCTTTCTCATAAGCATTCCTCTTCTTCCCTCTGTCATTTTAGTCTGCTTCTTAGATTCTCAAGTGAATGCCTCCGGCAAAGAATAAAAGAGCATTATCCATTAAACATTTGACTCATTCTCTGCTTGTGCCTGGCTTGACAAATGTATCTCTTGATCCACACCTGCTCTAGGAATCCTCAACCCCCTCTGATTTTTTAACCACTTTATTTTGTGTAGGTACCAAAACCTTTCATAGGTTAACCTGCAAGGATGGCATATAAACATGTTTAATATTCTCCCTCAGAAGGGCTCCAGGCCCAAAATTGAAAGATTATCTTTTAAAATTTTAAAAACAAATTCATAATGTTGCCTGTCACAGACTGATACAAATAGAGTCCTTAAATGAGTCAATATGTACAAAAACAAGTACTAGGGTGCTAGAAATAGAATGTTGGTTTGTATTGCCATCAGTGAAAGCTACATGTGGCAGGAATGTGATTAAGGCTGATATTCTAATTTAGTGATTAACTAAAGCACTGATGATCAATATTTATAGACCAATGTGCTGATAACTATGGCATGTGAAAGATTGTTACATGGAATGTAAGAAGAGTAACTGCTCAGAGTTTCTGGCAGTCTAAATTAATTTATAATAATAATCTGGAAAATTCTATCAGATCTGAAATAATGTCTTCTGATCTGGAATAAAGTTGATGAATATATGAAGGCAAAGAAACAAGCAACTTTAATTATGGGAAGTTAAACTCATCTAGATTGTTGCCAAAAAATGTAGGAATATTCAGGTAATAGAGGCATCCAATGACAGACTTGAACACTGGGCCGTAACTAACAAAATGAAATTTAATGTAGAGAAAAGTAAAGTCTTACATTTAGAAAAACCAAAAGTACATTTATAGACTGGGTGAAGCCAGGCTCAATAGCAGTAACTGTGAGAGGGATCTTGGAGTCTTAGTGGACAGTCAGCTAAATATGAGCCAGCAGTGTACAGCAGCAGCAAAAAAGCTAATGCAATCCTAAATTGTATTAACAAAGGAATACAATCGAGATCAAGTGAGTTATTAATACCACTCTATAAAGTAAGTAAGACCACACCTCGTGTACTGCATCTAGTTTTGATCACCACACTATAAAAAAGATATTGAAACTCTAGAAAAAGTGCAGAGAAAAGCAACCAGGATGATTAGGGGACTGGAGACTAAAGCATATGAAGAACAGTTACAGAGACTGAGTATGGCTAGTCTAGTGAAGAGAAAGACCATGGTAGATATGATAGCAATGTTCCAATATTTGAGGGACTGCTACAGAGAGGAAGGGGTCAAGCTAACTTCTAAATAGGCCAGATAAGGAATAATGGATGGGAACTGAACAAGGATAGATTTAACCTGGAAATAAGGAGAAATTTTCTGACAGTGAGAACAATCAACCAATGGAACAGCTTGCCTTTGGAAGTTGTGGGAGCTTCATCACTTCAGACTCTCAAGAAGAGATTGTACTGCCATTGTCAGAAATGGTGTACGATCTCCCGCCTGGGCAGGGGGTTGGACTAGATGACCTACAAGGTCCCTTCCAACTCTGTTAATCTGTTAAATCTGTTAAAACAGAGATGGATCTCGACAGACTTGAACACTGGGACTATCTAACAAAATTAAATTCAAGGGTGAGAAAAGTAAAGTTTTACACCAACATAAGAAAATCAATGTACACGTACAGATTAGGTAAAACATGGCTCAATAGCAGTAATTATGAGAGGAATCTTGGAGTCCTAGTGAACAATCACTTAAATATGAGGCAGCAGTGTGTGGCAGTACCCAAAAAAAGCAATGCAAGCCTAGGTTGTATTAATAGAGGCATAGTATCAAGTTCACTATATAAAGCTAGTAATGCCACAAAATACTGCATCCAGTTTTGGCCACCATATTATAAAATGATATTGAAACTCTGAAAAGGGTTTAGAAAAGAGCAACAAAGATGATTGGTGACCTGGAGGCTAAAATATGAAGAACGATTGTAGGAATTGGGTATCTAGTGAAAAGAGGGACTAGGGATGACATTTTAGCAGTGTTCCAATATTTGAGGGATGGCCACAAAGAAGAGGGTGTGAATCTATTTTCCAATACACTAGAAGACAAGACAAGAAAGAATGGATGGAAATTAATCAAACAAATAAGCAAGCTAGAACTAAGAAGAAATTTTCTAACAGTGACCATAATTAATCAATGGAATGGCTTGCCTTCAGAAATTATGGGTGCTCCGTCACTGGAGGCATTTAAGAAGAAAGCTAGACAGCTATTTGTCTGGAATGGTATAGGGTCTCCTGCTTGAGCAAGGGGTTGAACTAGAAGACATCAAGGTCTCTTCTAATTCTGTTACTCTGTTAAGTATTATTTGACAGATTAATCTCTGAACAGAATAAGTGGAAAATAGAGGTTTAAAGTAGCCCTGTGAGGTAGCATTGTGTGGAATTAATGCAAGTAGAAAATATCACAAAGTATATTTGGGGAATGATGAAGTGAGAGATTCTGCAATAATCCCCCAAACAATAGCAAAATAATAATTAGTTGTTGTAAAAATGATGAGACAAAGTTGC
Organism: Laticauda laticaudata; assembly: GCA_004320025.1. NCBI lineage: Eukaryota > Metazoa > Chordata > Lepidosauria > Squamata > Elapidae > Laticauda > Laticauda laticaudata. The sequence goes on from BHFT01006088.1 coordinate 19,792, forward strand.
TGTATATCATGTGTGTAGACAAAAAAGAGAGTTCCAAAGAATCTAATCAAAGAGAGCATGGAATGGTTAGGATCTTAAAAGGCAGAGACAATTCGCCTTTGGCAACAAAGCTAATTATTGCTCAGCTCAATGTTAGATTTTTTTAAAAAAAAATATCATTTGATTTATGGATTAATAAAGCTTATTCATCACCATATTAGAAAAAAAATACTGATTAACTTAGAATAATGAATCTCCAGAGGCACTACTATAGTTTAACAAATCTGGGCAGATTATATTCATTATGTTAATAGCAACAGACTTAATCTTGTCAATTTCTATGCTATATGGAAAATAAGAAGTACTTTTAATTTTTTTTTAATCAACTATACTTTTTTTCTTTGTTTTCCACTATTGTCTTGTATATTCTGATTTAGTTTTTTTTTTATTCAATAAATATCTTTTTTAAAAAAATAGAACAACACTTGGAGAAAATGCAGAGATCTTGATAGAAATAAAGAACTAAACAGAGTGAATGTCAAAGTAAATGGAGTTGAAAATAAAAATGATTGCATGGTTTTGGTTTAATTTTGAAGTAAAGGAATGTTGGAAAAAGTATTTTAGAAATTTGCAGGAGAATAATTATGATATGTAGATGAAATAAATTGTAATGACAGCTTATAATGATAAAACATCATAAAATTATTTTAAAAAGTAATAAATAGATAATGTAAAAATGGAATTATGGAACATGTTGCTAAAAGTATAAATGACCTGAAATCTCTAGTAATGAAAATCTACCAATACAATAAAAAATAAATGTGAAGATACTTAGGTGATGGATAATTTCTCCCTTTTAGTATCAACTATCAACAGAAAAGAAACCAGCAGTCAAAATATACATGACAAACTAGCATTTGGAAGAGCAGCCATTAAGGACTTAGAAAAGATATTCAGAAGCCAGTATGTGTCTGTAACTGCAGGGAATAATTTTCCTAATGATAGTCTATGAAAGAAATGATTGAATTTTGAAGAAGCAAGAAATTATATTCTGGAGTATTATAATGGAATGTGCAGATGACCTTGGGGAAGGAGAAGAGAAGCTGCCTAGAAAACAGTCAAATGAGAGGCAAGAACCCTCAGTAAGTTAATAGTCAGAGAAAGAAAATTAAGGAGTGCCTGCCTGATTTGTTCACACAGTTAAAAGTGGTGTCCAGAAGTTGTACTTTTAGAATTGCAAGACTCTATTAGTGTAATTTTTCAATAAAGTATATTTAGTTCATCTAGTCATGTTTCCTGTCTGTTTTATCTGGGAAGGCTGAGCAATATTGATGCTTCTGAAGTTAAGTATTGAAAAAGACTCCTAAGGATTCCAGTCATAGTCAAGAAAACACACAGATAATCAAGCAAAACCAATCCATAATTCTCACTTGAGGCACAATGGGCCTATTATGCTGAGAAAGGAAAGAAGAGGATGACTAGTAGCAAGGGGGATGGATTCCACTACAGCGGAGATGGATCCATTATTGGAAAAGACCAGAAGAATCAGTTTGAATATAGATCCTTTTGGAGAAAATATGTCTATGTGGTTGCATATTATTGAAATAGGCACATCATCATTCTTATAAACAATGTATTATTTTCTTTCTACAGATTAAATATACATATATATGTGTGTGTGTGTGTGTGTTTTCTTCAGTTTTCACGAGTATTTACAAATATGGCATTCAGCTTTGTTCGGGTATTTTCCCATGTCATTATCGTTGTGCTTTTAAAGTTGTAGCAACGTTTCAGCAGAATCTCATCCGCTGTCATCAGGCTGCTGTTTAGCTTCCTTCGGGTATTATCCCACGTCATTGTAATTCTGTTAAAGTTGTAGCTCATTGTAGTTCTGTTA